>PVIJ01012938.1:0-47285 GCA_004024925.1 Scalopus aquaticus | reverse complement strand
CGTCCGCCAGGTGTAGGGTCCTGCAGGGGGCAAGAGTCCCCGTATGAGGAGCGTTCTGGAAACCGGGACCCGCTGAAAACAGCAGGCGGACATTAGCGTAGAGATGATCCGCTTGACCAGCGGAACAAGGGGCCCCCAGGGAACGGCCCCTGGTCGCCCCCCAGCTTACATCCTGGATAACCCCCCCACACCCTAGGGCCTGCCCCCCCTTTGCACTCGGTGCCCCCCCTTTGCAGGCCGCCTCTGGGTGGGCTGCACTTTGCTGGCGTAAGCCCCGCTAGGCCGCTCTCTCCCTTGGACTGTGGGTGATCTCCCCCTCGGGCCCCAGCTTCCAACGCCCAACAGTTCCGACTGTCCTGTTTGCCAAGAAGACGCCAGCTCAGAGGGAGCAGGGCCCTGTGCCAGGAACCCGCAGCCCGCCTCGGGCCTTTCACCAGTGGGGAGGCGACAGCGGACCAGCCTGCTGCGGGGATGGTGCGGCCGGGGCTCCCCCGCCCCAGGCCTCCCCGAAGGGCTCCCTGCAGAGCTGTGTGTTCTGGCGACACAGGGCTGCACACCCCGCACTCATCCCACCATCTCCCCAGCCCCCCGCCACCCCAGAACCTTGTCAAGGGGGCGTCTGCTCGCTGAGGAGCCGGGGCCCTCTGGGGGTGCAGGCCCGAGAGCCGAAGGTCAGCCCCTCGCCCTGGCCTGCAGGGGTGTCCCAACCTCCTCCTGGGGTGGTCCTTCCGCCTTCCTCCACAGCCAGGGGCCTCGCCCCTCAGACTCATCTCAAGGCCTGGATGTGGCCCCCAAGAGCCTCTGGCTGCCAGCTCCGTTCCCCCAGATCTCAGACCTGCACTCCACCCTCGAGCACGCTGGGGGAGACGGACTCCGACAGCTCCCTGGGGTAACCTGGGAACCCCTCCGTGGGGCGGGGGGAGGGACAGGGCCTCCCTGGACCCCCAGCGGTGGCTGGCTGACGGCTCTGCGGCAGGACAGGGCCGGGAGCCCTGGGGGGCCAGGACCGAGCGAGTGGCACTGCAGTCGGCCGTCAGTCCCTTCTCTGTCCTGCAGGGCAGGAGCTGGAGTGACTCAGCACTGGAGACAGGCTTCCTGCGGAGAGCAGTTGCCACTTCCGCTCACTGGCCTGGCCTGGAGCATCTGCCTTCTCCAGGCCTGGGGCTGTGTTCCTGAGAGGCCATCTCTGGGCCAGGGGCAGGCCTTCAGACTCGAGCCTCTTGTGAACCGCCGGCTGCTGTGCCACATTGGGTATGTTGCTTAACCTCTCTGATCTGGGCTTGCACATCTCTCAGCTCCACTTTGCTCGCAAAGCCAATGTGAGGTTTAAATAAAGTGCCTCCCTCCCTGAGCCCCTGCCCCTGTGGGCACTACCCCCCTCACCTGTGCCGAGCGGCTCCTGCCGGCACCTGCCCAAACAACCTTTCCTGCTCCAGCTCTGAGAAGGCCTCTTCTCCAGCTCAAATGTCTCCTTGGGAGGAAATTGAGCCCCAGGTCCAGCATGTTGCTTTCTCGCCACAGAGCACTCTGTGTCTGCCCCCCTTGTTCCGAGAGGCCCTTGAAGTGCCCCCACAGAGGGCCGGAGACACACCGCTGAGTGTTTCTCCTTGCAAGAGGGGAGACACCGCGGCACCAAGGAGCAGCCACGGGCCTGTGAACTGGAGCTTCTGCTGTGTTCCCTTGAGCGAACGCTTGCCTGGAACCCCAGAAGCCCATCTCAGTTCCCAGAAAGCTTCACTGTATGGGCTTCTCCCCAAGGTGCTGTGGGGAGCAGATGAGACTCCCCCAGGGAAAGACTCCCTTGAGACAGTGGAGCAATGTAATAGCAATCCCTGTGGAAAACAGTTGGGGGTCCTCAAAAACTTGAAAATAGAACCACCCTGTGAACCAGTCACCCCACTTCTGCGTATTTGCCTGAGGAAGATGAGTCTCTCATGCAAGCAGGTATCTGCACCCAATGCTCGCTGCAGTGCCAGTCACAGGAGCCAAGACACGGAACCCCCGCGTGCCCGGCAGGTACATGCCATGGGTGTGCATGGTGGAATACTACTCAGCTGTGAAGAAGGTGGGACCCTGAACTTTGGGGATTTTCCTGTACGGAGGCTTCATGTCGGCATCACTGATTGGTGATACTGAAGATCAAATTTATTTCCTGTAAATCCAAGATCTGGGGGCCTCCCTGGTAGTGCAAGGGGTTGAGTCTCAGCACTATGAAGGTACTGGCAGCCACTGTGGCACGAGTTCAATCCCCGGCCAGGGAGCTTCCCACAGGGCACAGCAGACCCCTCCTGTCTCCCCGCTGCTCCCCTCAGCAGTGTACTTCAGTAGATCTGCCTGTTCTGCTCTCTGCTCTGTCTCTGGTGAGTCCTCTCACCACCCATGCCTCTGGCCTGCACCCCAGTTCTTGTGTGCATTTCTCTGGGGAATTTGGGAAAATGAAAGCTGGAAAGAAAAGGGGGAAATACTCATTCCTCAGAGCCTGGAGCCCCTCAGAGAAGATCACCTAGCTGGGAGGAGCCTTGGGCCAAGCTCACAAAATCCCTCGTGGCCAGTAGCTCACGGCCACCGAGGGTGCAGGGAGTGCCCAGCCAGAGAGTCTGGGACGGGCAGATGCTTGGCCAGGCCCCAGGGGGAGGGGAGGGGGCTTTGAAAGGGGGCGGCTGGAGGGGCCTGAGAGCAGCAGTGGCCGCAGCTGGCCTTCAGCGAGCTTGTAACAGACGGCCCTGGGCTGAGAGGGAGCGAGGAGATACTCCGGAGGACTCCACGGCCCTTTCTGAGCGCAGGAGCGAACTGGACATTTAGAGCCACGATTCGGAGGTTGTGAGTGTGGCCGATGCCCTTGTCCAGGGCACTGCGCTCGGGGAAACTGCTGCGTTACAGACGCCAGAAACGCCTCCCAGCCTTTGGACGGGAGCTGGCTGAGAGCACCCAGAAGCTGGTTCGTTCGAGTGGAATATTACTTTAAAAAAAGCAAACATATTTGTCCTCCTTTACTGCCCACATCAATCAAACAGGAGTGCCAGTCAGCTCCGGCCGGGCACCGCCCCCCACGGGGTCACGTGTGGGCATCTGAGCCACAGCCCCGCTCGCCTCCACTTCCTACTTCTTTGTGGAAAGAGCTTCGGGACGCTCATGAAGCAGCCAGATTTCTCTAGATTCTCCGCCTGCCACTCACCCGCCCCGTAACGCAGCACGCGGCGCCTGGGCAGCCTGAAAGGGGCTCCCGCTCCCCCACGGGCCTGGGGTCGGGGTTCTGGCCCACTGGGCAGTCTGGGGCATCTCAGGCACCCTCCCGAGGGCGAGGCCAGCGGTGGGCCGGGCCGCGGTGTCACGGCAACTTTCCCAGAGAAACCAGGCGGCACTCAGAGAGGTGGAGAGAGAGATTTAATTGTCACACCAGCGGGCCCAGTGGGATAACTCCCAAAAATCTGAGCCCCAAATAACAGGAATGGCAGATTTTTATACAGATTGCATAAGGAAACTTCCCTACCCCATCCATCATGAACTGTATTGTTTAGGAAGGGGGGCAAGGTAGCTGTAGCTACTGCTGGGGCCAAGCAGCACAGCACAGAGACTCTCCCAGCAGCCCTCCGCCTCAGCTGGCCACAGCATCCAAGCAGTGAACTTAGCAACTTTAGCAACTTTCATTTCCAAGCAGCAACTTACGAACTTCCTACTTGAGCGGGGCTGCAGGTTTCCTCCCATGTCTGTTCCCTCGAGCCGGCAGCCGGAGGCCTCAGCCCACTCCCCACCCGCCTTCCCAGAGGCCTGGGCCCCAGCCTGGACGTGTCCCCCAGAGCCAGTGCCCAGGGGTCCAGGCAGATGCTGCCCATCTGTTTAGCTGTCACCTCGGCGAACTCAGTGTCACTTACAAGCCTGGTCTCGCAGGCCGGGCATGGCCCCCCGGGGTGGGGAGGGCGCAGGTGTGGCTCGGAAGAGGCCAGGGTCAGGGGCCAAGGAGCCGGCTGCCCACAGGACCCAGTTCAAGGCGACATTTTTAGAGCAGCTCACGTTTCCTGAAGCTTTATGGCTGCACTTAATTTAGCGTTTACGGAAACAACTCTCTCCTTGAATCCGTATACTATTATGTTCGCGCACTGAATGACACAAACCATTATAATAATAAGCGGGACTAGGGGAATGGCTTGGGGAGCCTTGTGGACTGTCAGGTGGGCCGGCACAGCCAGGAGGGGCTGCAGGCCTCAGTTTAAAGGACCCTAACGGGCAGCTATGAGGTGCCCCCAGCCCCCAAGGGGCTGAAGGGCCTGTGGACCCAGGTTTCCTATTTATTTCTTTGGTGAGCCTGGGACCCGCGGGAAGTTCCCGGATTCCTCACTTAACGCAGTTGACAGGTTCTTAGAAACTACAACAAAAACGACATATAACGAAAGCAATTTGACCACAGGTTGGTTGATAAATGAGCGAAGTGCTGAGGGCAGCATCTGGTCACGGAACGTGACCGAACTCCCAACAAAGCCCCGAAGCGCTTCCAACAGGACACCGTCCCAGCCTCTCTGTCCCTCGGCCCTGGGCCCCCTCGTTCCAGCTCAGGGCCCTGGTGGCTGGAGCCCACCCCGGGCGCCCGGGGCACAAGACGGGCCTCCCTGCACGGGGACAGTGCGCAGGACACCCCCACACTCACCCCCCGTGGGGACAGGCCAGCGACCTCACACCACAGCTTTGGGACGTGGATAGAAATGGGGTCCCGGGGAAGAGCCGCAGCCTGGGGTGCGTCAGTGTCGTGACAGGACGACCTTGGAGGATGTTGGGATCCGGGACCCGCTGTGTTCAGGACGAAAAGTGGCTCCCCACCGCGTGTTTCCTAAATGCGAGTCGGGGCTGACCTCCGGGCGCGGGCCTGGAGAAGGAGTCTCCGCCCGGCAAGTGGACGTGGAGGGAAGGACATTGCCGACACTCAGGTGGGGCCGGGAGGGCAGAGAGCGGTCGACTCTCTCCGCCCTCACACAGGGCGCCACAGACAGACACGAGAGACAGTGCCCTTGCTCCGTCTCGGGCTGGCAGCCGCCGTGGGGGCCGGGAGACTTCTCCTGAGGCCGCGCCTGCCCCGGGGTGCGGACTTCATCCCCCATGGTCTCCCTCGTTCGTGTCCCATCCTTGCCTCCTCTTCTCATCATTGCCTCTTCTCATCTGGCCTCAGGCAGAGCTGGATCGGGGGTTGAGATGGCCTCATTGGTCTCTTTAAGGCCCCATCTGCCAATACAGTCAAGATGGGGGATCCTGGGGCTTAGGATTTCAGGTGTGAATTCTACCATTTAGCTTGCCAGGAAGAAGGGCATCCCCTGTACCCTGGGAACCCAAAGGGGCTGCCAGGGTGGCCACTGCAGGAACGGGCCTCCTTGTTGTAGCAGGGCACCTGGGCCCTCACCCAGCCCTGCCCTGCTCCACCTCTAGGAAAAGAGAGACGGGGGCCCCCACCCTTCATCCCAGCACCCCACACACAGCAGGCACCACCCACCACTGCCTGCGGGAACCGGTGTGTGACTTGGCCCCGAGCGTGGAAAGTTAAACCAACTGGAAAGAGTAAAAGGAAGTTGGAACCGAAGTTGACCCGGCCACAACCGCAGTGCGCAAGGAGACGGGGTCACAGGCCTTGTGGAAAGTGTGACTCGGTCAGAGGGGCCGAGGGAAAGAGGAGAGCGGCTGGCCTGTGCCCTCAGGTGTGGGGGCGTGTCCCGTGCGGCGGGGGCCTGAGCCGCTGCTGCTCTCTTCCTGCCGTGTCGCTTGACCCGGTCCAGGACAGGAAGGACGGTTCTGACAGCGCCCTTCTCGAGACGGAGCCTCACAGGTGCACCCCGCCACGCACACACTCCCGCGTGCACGCTCCCACACGCGTGCACATGCACAGCTCAAGTCGGGAGGCCCTCCCGCAGCTGTGTGCCCCTGGCGGGGCGCCCTCTCCTCTGAAGTGGGGCGGGGACGGAGAGGGCGCCCTGGACCCCGAGCTTCCAAGCTCGCTTCTGGGGTCAGGGGCCGCCGGACAGCACAGGCCTCAGGGGCAGCAGGCGTGGGCCGGGCGGGCGGGGGCAAGCCCGAGACTGCAGACAGGCTGGGCTCAGGGGCCTGCAAGGACGGCCCCCCGCTGCCCCAGGGCCCCCCTAAGGCCTCCCAAGTGCAGCGTAGACCTGCTTGGGGGTGGTGTGGAGGGGCCAACCGCTGTTAAACAGCTTCTTTGTAAGATTTGACTCACCCTCTTAAAATTCCAGTTCGGGGGCTGTTTCATGATGGACACGCCGGATTAGTGCTGGGACGAAGAACAGGGACGCCGCAGGGGCCTGCTCTTGAGGCGGGAGCCCCTCAGCACCTAGAGGCACTGGGGGGCCTGGACCCCGCTCCTGCCTGAGGGCGATGGGAAACCGCTTCCGCCTCCCCTCCCTCCTGCAGGGTGTCAGGGTGGCGCCCCTCCCCCACCCCGGGCAGGAACCACGATTGGCTAAATCCCTCTGACGCAGAGGCTGGGGCACACGCGTGCACACACACAGGTCCCTGCACCTGTGCACACACACACACGCACACACACACCCACGCACACACACACTCCCCACTCAACCTCAGGTGCCGGGTTTCCAGGTCCTGGCTGGGTGCATCCTGGGCAGGGCTGGCCGGAGGAAGGCATTGGCAGCAGACAGCACCAGCTGGCACGGCTCTGTGGCCCGGCCCACACCTCCCACCCGTCTGCCAGATGGAGCGGGGCAGCCCCTGCGGGGCTGCGGAGACCCCAGAGGCCGCCGTGCTCAGGAAGGGCTCTGTGTGCCGGTGCTGACAGTTGCAGACGGTGCGAAGATTCCATGCACCTGAATGAGTCAGTCCCTCACATTACCATATTTTAAATTGAAAAACAAACCCTATATTTTCCAAGACGAAGCAAAACTAATCTAGCGAGAAGAGAGCCGGTGGCTCACATTTCCACGCAGACCCGAGTCTGCTGAGAGGGGATTGGGCCCTGCCTCTGTGTTTCTCTGTTACGGCAGCTCTTGCTCAGAGCCAGGCGAAGCCTATGGTATTCACAGGAGGGGGAGCGCAACAGGAGCAAATCTAAATAGTATCTGGAAATTGTTTCGATCTGGAAATCCCCCCGGGGGCTTAGAGCTGGGAGGCCCTCGGCCGCACCCCTCCCCCTACTCAGAGGCTTGGTTTGCTCCTGCCTCCCGCGCGCCGTCTCCATCATTCCAAGCGGTAACTCTCTGCCCCACCCGTCATGAGGGATAATTTGGGGAGCCCTGCTCTCTTGCTGTTGCCTCCGCCTGCTCCTCCCCCATCTTCTTGCAGGTGGCCTCTGAGTGGGGGGCTCTGTGATAATAACGGGGGCCAGGAGGCCCTCATGGCGCTCCCAGCAGGAGGCCAAGTGCCAGCAGGGAAGACATGAAGCCAAGGTCGGGGTGCAGGCAGTAGGGCAGGGGAGGAGGTGGCACCCCCACTCAAACAGATCTCCTGGGGAGGCCCTCTGCCCCAGCCTCAGTTCATTGCTGCTGGGGAGACTTCTCTGCCCCCCACATCCCTCCTGGGTCCCCCCTGCTTCCTCTGGCCCTGTCTCAGGACAAGCTGTCGCCCTATCTGTCTGGGGCCTGCCTGCTGCGGGCTCCGCGCTGTGGGGAGGGTCAGCATCTCCTCCACCCTCAAAACCGGGCCCCGAGCCAGCGCTCAAGGAAGGAGAAGAGGCCGCCGCTCCTGCCCCCACCGCTGAGGAAACCTTAGTTCCCAGGCCCGGTCCCGGAGCAGATGGAGGGCGGGCGAGGGGACATCCGTGCAGGCAGCAGGCAGCTGCGGGACGCCGTGCCAGGGTGTAACCCCACCCGGAGGGAGCTCCGTTGGCCGTGCCTCAAAGCCTCTGAAGATGAGCTGTGACGCCAGCAGGCGGGGCGCCCCACTGCGCGGGGCGTGTCTGGAGAGCCTCTCAGTCGAGCCAGAGGAGACTGCGGCTGGGGAAGGGGCGGGGGACCCCATGACGAGCCTGGGCCTGGCCCGGCCTGGCCTTCTCCCAGGCACGGGTGCCCGCTCCAGCTCTGTCCCTGCGCCCCCAGCTGGGCTCCCAGCCCCGCACTTCACCCCATATCGTAACTCTAGCAGGAGACACGCGCTGAGAGGACCTGATGCCAAGTGGGGTGCAAGTTTGATCTGGGCCGGGACAGCAGCGCCCTCGCTGACTGGCGGGGTGAAATGGAGCCCCCCCGGGTGCTGGGCGCTAGACCGGGCCTGTCTCCCGGAGGTCTGCAGAGCAGTGGCCTCAAAGACTCCGTCCCCTGATCTCTGGAGCCTGAGCCGCCACCACGTGAGAAAGGGCCGTTGCCCGTCAGGGGAGGGCCTGGAGACAGGAGATCACCCCAGCTTGTCGGGTGGGCCCTGCGACCAGTGTCTGAGAGGTGGGGGGCAGGGGCTGCCAGAGGGGAGGAGCATGTGCAAGTCTGCAGCAGAGAGGCCGAGGCAGCTCGGCGCTGCCCCGGGGGTGGGGGAGGAGCCTGAGCCCAGCGGTGCCCGCCTGGAAGACGGGGCGTCAGCCGCGAAGCTGATTTCAGCTCCCAGCAACGCAGAGATAAGTGGGTGATGGTTTGCTTTTCTGATAGACTTCATTTGAAAGTAGAGTGAATTGTTTTTTGAGCAGAAAGCAGTGAACTTGGGCAGAAAGAAGAGACTTTCCTCCCACTCCTTACGCACGCACACACACACATACACGCGCACACATGCATATGCACGCACGCACAAATACTCGTGCGCACGCATATGCACATGCATACATGCACGCACATGCATACGTGCACACACATACACACGTGCGCACACATGTACACACACATACGCGCACACATGCACACACATACATGCGCACGCACACATACATGCACGCACACACAGAACAACCATCCGCGGAGGAAGACCTGGGTCTGCTTCTGTGGCCACTGCACGAGCCCCGGGGTCCCCACTCGGGACACTAAGCTGAACTTGGAGCCAGAGGACCCAGGCGACGGCAGGTGGCACCGTGAGGCGAGGCCCCAGAGAGCTCGGGGCCAAGGGCTCCCCAAAGAGGGGCCATGTGCCCCTAAAGCTGGCGGTGCCGGTGGACTGCGGAGCCAGGCCTCGCTCATGCAGAGGCTGTGGCGCCCCTCGAGCCCACCGGGTGCATCTGACAGGCGCCACTCTGGAATCAGGACACCAGGAGAGCCAAGATAGCTGACCCTCACCAGCTTCCATCAAAACCCAGGTCAGCTTGGCTGCAATGGCCCCTGGGCCCCGGAACCCACCAAGCCCTCCAGACACTGTAGCTGCAGCCCGGGAGGACCCCGAGTTCCCTAGGGTCACGCTAGGCCCCCCAGGGGCCCGTGGCTGGCCTTGAGTCCCACTTTCTAAAACCCCATCTTAGAGCTCTCTGGGGAGGTGGTGGGGAGGTGTCGGGAACAGGGACCTGCCTTTGGGAACCGTCCGTAAAGGACAAACAAGTGAGGATCCAAAAATAGAATAAAGGAGGCAGATGACAAATGAGGAAGTGGACACAGAAGGAAAATAGGTTAGGACTCAATTAGAGAAAAAGAAGATTAATTTGCCGATTTTTTTTCGGCCCCTATTCTCTGCTATCCTTGTACCATCAACATTCACGGATTTCATAGAAAAGGTTAAAAAAAAAAAACCCTAGAACAGAAAAACTTCCATCAACTCCAGTCCACCCTCCTCTCGCCCAAATCTAATGTCTGAAGCTTTCTCTTAACAAGAATCCTTTCAGTGGGTTTGGCTTTAATCAAGAAGCAAAAATAGCTCCGAGAGAAAGAATGAGCTTCTGTGTAAGATTATTAAGAACCGAGTCCCTCGGCTCAGACAGCACCATAACCACCCCCGGCCTCTGGGCCCTGCACCCCACGGCACCCCCGGGGTCCTGTCCTGGTCAATCTTCTACTCAAAGACCCACAGTAGCTCCCTGGGCCCCAACAGAGGTCACACCCTCCGGACTTGAATTTTCTGCACCCCCAGAAGTGCCCCCCACCCCCAAGTTTCCCACCTCTGCTCCCTGCACAGCCCCGGCCTCAGTCTGGCCAATGCATCTGCTCACACACACCCGATGGCCCCAGACCCGCCCCAGGGCTCCTGCCTCCTTCAGGTGTCCGGTCTCGGGCCTCCCAAGCCCGCCCGCGTGTGGCCAGGCCTGCTGGCCACCAGCGTCTCTCTCTTCTCTTGGACTCAGTTCGGACGCCCGCACCCAGGCTCCTGTGCGTGAGGCCGGGCCAGGTGAGGGCCTGGAGCTCGAGGGGCTGGGCAGAAGTCGCTTTGGGCTCTTCTAGGCCTCGTTCCTAAGAACCCGTATTCCTCGGAGCTCCTCCGTCCTCCTTCCTTCTCGCGGGTTGGAGGGCGGCAGCCTCCGGGGTTCTAGGGACGCTGGGGCCCGGTGTCAAAGGGGTCGTTGCACGGCAAAAAGGGAGGCTCCCCGCCCGGCCCTCCCCTCCAGCTACCCAGGGCAGGAAGTGTTTTTGTCCCGAGCTGCTGAGCGGCCGCGGTGACACTTCCTGACCGAGCGTCTGGCTGCCTGCGGCCCCTCCCTCTCCCTCACCCCTCAGAGAGACCGAGTCTGCTCGCCTCAAGGCCTGAGGGCTGGCCGCGTCCCCCGAGCTGGCTCCCACCCAGCACCCCCATTTGCCTGCGGTCCCCAGGCCCCCCCCCGACACCCCCCCACCGCCCCGCCGATCCACTGGCACCTGTGTTGCTGCCACCGTCAGCTGCCCCCTGCAGGGGTTCACGCCACGCCCTCCCGAAACGGGCAGGGATTCCCGCTGCCTCAGGCCAGCTCCGAGGCCCCTGGGCTCCGCGCTCGGCCTCCTCCTGCTCAGCACCGCCGAGCCCTCGCCGCCCGCAGCCAGGCGCCCACTTCCGCGGCCGTCTCCTGCGTGCTTGGGGCGCGAGGTCCCGCTGAGAGGCTCCCCACACTCAGGCCAGCCTGCCGGGCGCCTGACCTCTGCGTGCCCACAGCCGCAGGCGCACACCTGTGCTGGCCTCGGTCCTATGAACCATTGTTTGCCTCCCCATCTGTAGGGAATGTTTGTGGGGTTCTGCCTGCCCAGCCCCCTTTTGCAGTGGGGGAGCTGTTCCTTCCCCCCATTCCACGTGGTTCTCGGTGGGCCCCTCTAACAACGCAGCTGCCTTTGCCCAGCCTTGGGGTGGGTCTGTGACCGGACCTGCCCCTTAGCCGCGGATGGCGTACGTCCCCCGGTCAGTCGGTGACTTTGTCGTTTGTCTTATCACGACAGCCGAACACCACAGGCCCGTGGCCTCTAAACAACAGAAATCTGTATCTCATGGTCCGAAGTCTTGACCTTGGGAGGCCAAGGTCAGGGCGCTGGCACATTTGGTGTCTGGAGTCCTCCCTCCCCGGCTCAGCCAGCATCTTCTCAGTGGCCTCCTCTGGCGGGAGGGTGAGGAAGCTCGCTGGGCTCTTATAAGGCCATGAACCCCATTCCTGAGGGTCCCGGCTAAGCACCTCTGAAAGGCCTCCTCCCAATACTATCACCTTGGGCCTAAGATTTTGACACAGTGCCAGGGCCTTGCTCTGGCCCATAGGATGAGGCAGGGAAACAAAGGTGTGGGTGCTGAGGCCCCCCTGTGCCTCTGTTCAAGATCTCGCCCCCATGAAGACGAGAAGAGCTGAGAGGGCCCCAGGGTGCTCACCCCCATGCGCGCCCCTAGGAAGAGGCCGGGATGCTAGTGGGGTGCAGCTCAGGGGCAGGAGAGAGGGAAGCGCCGTCCAGCTGGGCCCAGCCGGATCAGCCGGCCCCGGCCAGCACTTCGGCCTCGGGATTTTGTGGAGGTTGCGTGGGAGCGAAGGTGAACTGGTGTAAAAATGGTTTTATGAGGTTTCGCACATGCCTGCCGAAAGAGAGGGGTCTCTTCCCTTTGGAGATTGGCTGGGGGCAGCCATCACTCCCTCCGAAGCCGAGGGGGTGTCTAAAGCAGAAGTGAGGCTCACACACACTCAGAGCAGCAGAGGCCAGCAGAAGCGAGGCCAGTGAGACCTGGCCAGGCCTGAGGGCTGCGCGGAGGACTCCCCGGTCTGCTGAGCCCAGACATTTCCGACGTGGTCCAGATTTTTCTAGCCAGCCCACCGGATCCTGACTCTTAGATGTGTCCCTTCTCCCTCCACCCCTAACTTCTCAAGGGCAGGGGCGTTTAATTCGCTCCTGTGCCTGCAAAGCAAACAGGTCTGTACCGAATCCGTGTTTGGAAGTCGCCTGTGACAAGTGTTCAATCAGAAAGGATTACCTGGTAGCTGATTTAACCCCCAAAGGGACAGGCTCCTGCTATTCATGGTAAAAGAGTCTTTTTCTAGAAAAGTCCAGGCCATAGTAGGCGGGTGGAGACCTCTTGCTGCAGTCTCCGGTCCAAACAGGAAGGCCAAGCCTGCATTCTCAGCACAACACGCTCGCCACAAATCAACACGAGGGCTCAGGCCGACGGGGCAGAGGAAGGAGAAGGAGAGAGGAGCGTGGGACCAGGGCCCGGGCGTGTGACGGGCGGGAGGGCTTGGCCGGTCAAAGACGTGCAGGTGACTGCAAGGTGGTCATTGTTTCAGCCACGCTGGCCGTCTCTGCAGCCGACGGAAGCTCCTGTGTTCTTCGCAGAAGTTAATGGAGCAACAGCAGTTTTAGTGACACCCTCCTGACTATCACCCCACCCCTGGGTGCTGGTTGGTGAAGCGAGTGCAAAGAATGGGCCTTCATCGCCCTTCTGGAGGGGCTGTGCCCGGAAGGCCTCGAAGGCTCGTTTCCAATCTTCCACACATCGACAGAGGCTGTGTCCCTGGTTGGGTAACTGAGGCAGGAACCGCGTGCTGCATTTGGGGGAGGAAGGCAGGAATCCTGGAAGACACTGGCTCCTCCACCACCCACACACGCCTCAGGGGTCTCTCCAGTCAGGTCAGGGTCCGAGATCTGATGCCACCGAGAAGGTCCTCTGGACTCGGCAGAGCAGGGCTGGCCGTCTGCATTACCTGGGCGCCCCGGGCAGCTGGAGACGTCCTCTCACTGGTCACAGCTACAGAGCGGTTCTGGGGTGCTTGCAGAAGCCTGCTGATGGCAGCTGGGGTCACTTTCTTCCTGCCCACCTGGGAAACTCCATTCTAATGGAGACCCACGCCCCGTCCAGGGTCCACTGGCCTCCTGGCCCTGCCAGGAACTGCCCGGCTTAGCACGAACAGCCTGCAGTCCGAAGCAAGCCAGGTGGTGGGCGGCTTTCGTCAGCCCAGAGCTGACTAGACGCTCATAAATATTTATAGTAGACACTCAACAAATATTTGTTACAAGAATAAATAAATTCCATTTAGTTCAATTTAACACCATTTGATGTAACAGGCCCGTTTGGGACAACGAGGCCCCTCTGTTCAGCTGCCGTTTGAGGGCTCCTTCGTGTCCACCCCCTTGAGCGGACCCTTCTGTGACGGGGACAAAGCAGAGGGGTTCCTCAGAGGGACGCCGAGGCCCCGACTCAGAGAAGCTAACGTTCAAGGCCTGTTTCTGGCCCCCAGCCTTGCTGCAGCCCCCCGGGGGTGGCCCAGGGTGAGGGCGGCCTCGAGGGGGACGCTGGTCTCACGGTGCCCGCAGGCCTCCTCCCCCTGCTCGCTGGGCAGGCCAGGAGGCCCCTGGGCCTGCAGTGACCAGTCCACCTCACGCTCCGGCCCATTTCTACTCCCCGTCCAGGGATCCAAGTCTCCAGCCCACAGGCTGGCTCGCTCCACCCCGCAGCGTCCGCTAATCTCTGGGAAGAAAGCCAGGGCCTCTGAGGGACAGGCAGAGGGCTGGGCACGCCTGCTGCTTGCTGCCCGGGGGCGGGCGCCTGGCGGGGTGCAGCCAGGCCCACCTTCGGCACGTTCATTCCCGGTGTGGCCCGCCCAGCAGGCCGGCGCGGGAGCAAGCGTGTTCGCCGAGAGCTGCCTGTGGAGCCGCCGGCGCGGGGCTGCCGGGGGAAGCAGGACGGCGGGGCGGGCCCTGCGGGGCGGGCGCAGCCCCGTGGCGGGGGCGTTTCCTCGGGGCGCCCGGCGGCACCTGGCTGTCAGGCGGCCTCCCCCCGGGTCCTCTGCGGCGCGAGGCTCCCGCCTCTCCGTCCTCCTGGGGTGCAGCAGAGCGGGACTCAGGCCTTTGGCTGGGGGCCATTGCCCCAACCCTCCCCGCCCCGCCCTCTCCCCGGGGCAGGAGAGGAAGGAGCGGAGCCCGAGGGCGTCGCCCACGGTGGGGCTGCTGTCCAGGCTGTGGTGACCGCTGTGCGGGTGCAAGAGGCCAGTCTGGGGCGGGGTGGCGGCGGGGGACACACACCCCTTACACACTCACACACCACGCTGTGTGCGCGCGCACACTCATATCGCTGCCTACACACACTCACATACACCCACCACGCTGCACACACACACCACGCTGCACACACACACTCACACTCACATCGCTGCACACACACACTCACAGTCACATTGCTGCATACACACACACATACACCCATCACACTGCACACACACACCACGCTGCACACACACACTCACATACACCCACCACGCTGCACACACACACCACACTGCACACACACGCTCACACTCACATCGCTGCATACACACACTCACATAACCTACCACATTGTGCGTGAACACACACTCACACACCACATATAATGCTGTGCACACGCACACACTCACACCACTGCATAAACACACACCACACTGCACACACACACACCCCTACACACACACACCATGCTGTGCACATACACACACACCGCTACATACACACACCACACACCACACTGCACACACACACTCACACACCACACACCACGCTGCACACACATACTCACATACACACACCACACTGCACACACACATACTCACACACACACCACACACCACACTGCACACACACACTCACATTCACATTGCTGCATGCACACACACTCTCACACATACACATCACACTGCGCACACACACACACTCACACACACACCACACACCATGCTGTGCACAAACACACATACCTCTGCATACACACACACCACACACCACACTGCACACACACTCACACCACACACCATGCTGCACACACACACACTCACATTGCTCACACAGTCACACACCACAGAGCACACACACACACTCACGCACCACACACCATGCTGTGTACATACACACTCACACTGCTGCATACACACACCACACACCACACTGCACGCACACACTCACATCACACACCATACTGCACACACTCACACTCACACCACTGCATACACACACACACTCACACACCATGCTGTGCGTGCACACACACACACTCACACTCACACCGCTGCATACACACACACTCACACACCATGCTGTGCACGCACGCACACACACACACACACTCACACCGCTGCACACACACACATAGCCCAGCGAACAGCTGCCTCCAGGAGAATTTTTCAGGGAAAACAAGCAGCTTCTGCGCGGCCTTTCTGGGCTGCAGGTGCCCCCGCCCCGCTGCGAGCTGCTCCACGGAGAGGCCAGGGCTCGCCCACCGCCTGGCCGTGACTCAGCCCGCTGCGGCCGGCGGCGACACCGCCAATTACAGCAGAGCAGAGCCGTCCCAGAGGCCTCCAAGCTGGCTTGGCCGAAAGCAGGGGCGGGGATGCTGCGGGGTGGGGAGCAGGCCCCGGCCCGCAGTCAGCACCCCTGCCACAGGCCCCCGGCCCGCAGTCAGCACCCCTGCTTGCAGAGGCAACCCTGGCAGTGGCCAGCCAAGTGCTCCTCAGCCTCGGGGACCCCACAAAACCAGAAAGGCCCAGAGAGCAGAGGTTTTGGGCCTGGCTCAGAACACGGGCTGGCACCGGGGCGGGACGAGGAAGGCTCCCTCCGCGCCAGGAAGGGCCATGCAGGGGCCAGGACGGCAGGCAGAGGAGCCAGACCGGAAATGGAGGGACAAGTGGGGCAGGGAGCGTTAGTCTTGGAGGGGGCTCTGCTGGTCACCACAGAGGGACGTCGCCTGTCCTGGGGCGCCCACGCCCCAGCCCCCACAGGAGTGGCGACTGCGGTCACCGAGTCCAAGTGCCCCCCTGGACGGCGCGCTGGCAGTGCCCCGGCCTTGCCCCGTTCCCGGGGCCAGGGCGTTCCCGAGCCTGCAGCCCCGTCCAGGGCCCTCTCCCTGGTCTGGGTGCCCTCCCAGGGGCGCCCCGGCCCCCACCCTAATGGCCCCGCCTACTCTCCGTCACCCTGCCCCTCGCCACGGCCGGCCCCGGCCACTTCGCCAGTTTACACCTGCAGGGGACGTGGGTGAGACGCGACAAGCAGGAAAACAAAGAAGATGCAGCCCCGTCCGGCCTCCCTGCGTGTGGCGGGGCGGGCTCTGGACCTGCCCGGCGGTCACTGCCACCAGCCGCTGCTGGGTGGGCGGGTGCTGGCGCAGAGGGCCAGAGGCGAGCTTGGGGGCCCCCCAGCCCGCCCCACCATCACACCTTCAGCTTGTAGACACAGGGCCCGGGGCCCGGGGGGACGCGCGCCCCACCCTCTGCTCTCCTCCCCGTTTCTCTTGCACCCTCCACCTCCTGGGCCTCCCCAGCACCCTGGCACGAGCTCTCCAGGTAGCTCTGAGCCTGCAGGCACTGGGGGTCCTAGATGGTCTCTCCCCCCACCCCAGGCAGGAACTTGGGGGAGGCTGGTTCTCCCTGATCACTGCACGCCCCTCCCGGCCTCTCTGTGTTTAGTTATTAGGGAGCAGGGCAGAGTTCCCCCCTTGCCCTCAGGTAGGGCTGCGCCAGACCTGGAGAACCTGGGCTTGTTCTAGAGCCGAGGCCCCTCCTCAGCCCCAACCCCACCCCCATCCCCCCGCACCCCAGGCCCCCGAAACGGCCCCCCCAGCCACTCCCGGGGGCCAAGCCTGCTCCCCCCCACTCAGTCCGTGGGAGGACAAATAATTTCCTGCAAACATTGTCCTCATGTCACTCCACCCCACGATCAATATCAATAATCAAAGTAATAACCGGCGCTGATCAGGCCCCTGTCACACGCCAGGCGGTGTGATCACGCCCTGCAGCCGGGAGGGGCTGAGAGGCCGAGCCTCCCGACCCCCAGCCGGCTCTGGGGGAGCAAAGGGTGGGCTGGGCCCTCGGCTGCTTCCTGCAGAGCTGGGAGGCCACTGCTTGCCCGGCCCGGAATCGCCTCAGACCCCTCACTCCCACCCGTAGGAACGGGGAGCCCCCTGAAGCTCCTGAGGCCCTGGAGACGCTCCTGACCCCACGCCACTGGCCTCATTTCATGTCCCTTAAATGCAGATGCATATTTTTAACATCCTCCAATGCCCTCGATTTGTTTCCTCGTTTCCCTTCGTGTTTCAATTGCTCCTTGGGACTTGGGACCTAATTTTAGCGAAGGTCAGATGCAGCTTCCCGGGACACCCACCTTTGCTGAGCGGCAGGCGGTCCCTG
Source organism: Scalopus aquaticus (assembly GCA_004024925.1). Lineage (NCBI taxonomy): Eukaryota > Metazoa > Chordata > Mammalia > Eulipotyphla > Talpidae > Scalopus > Scalopus aquaticus. The sequence goes on along the minus strand of PVIJ01012938.1, from coordinate 29,860 downwards.
CTGCCGGGCTCCGCGGCAGAGTGGGTGGGGGACCCCTGCCTGTCGAGGAGGCTGCTCACCCGGCCCCCACCTGGAGACCTGGCCAGTGAGCGCTGACCCAGGGCGCGGGCAGCCTGCGTGGGCTCTGCTTCAACCTCCTCCCGTGTGCTTGGGGAAACTGAGGCAGACAGAGGGGCTGCTAAGACCTAGATCTGACCCTCAACATTGACACAATTCCACATCAGAAGGGGTGAGTGGGCAGTGGGGCTGCCTCCTGCGAACAGATGGAGCACACCCCGACATCCACAGCAAACTCAGCGCCCCCCCAGCCCGAGTGGCAGCGACCCCGCTGTCTCCTGCAGACCGGCCTGACGGGCGGGGTGGTCCTGGCGCACTCGCGCAGGTGAGCCCAGCGGCACATGTGCAGGGCCCGTCTGTTGCTGTAGACGCAGCACTTGAACTTGAGTCATTTTTAGAAATAGGAGGTCAAGTCCAGTCTGGTTCTGGTTTCTGAGACCCCTGCACCCAGAAGAGACCCCAGTGGAAGCAAAACCCTCGGGCAGCGGGGAGGAGGCTGATCGTGAGGGGCTGTGGAGGGCGCTGGCTCCATCAAGTAGCGATTAGGGTTGAATGTGGGGCTTCTGCTTCACAAGGCAGACTACCCCGCCCCCGAGGCACCCCTGTCAGCCCATCGGGGGTTAACAGCTGGGCTCCAGGGCCTGGCGGCCCTCACCACCCGCAGCCTGTCCTGCCCGTGGTGGCGCTGGCCAGCTGCGGGCCCCAGCTCCTGCCCCTCGGCCGGCCAGCTGGCTGCTCCCGCCCCGCCCGGTGCGAGGTGAAGTTTGCAAATAATGATCAATCCCCAAGGCCGGGGCTCTGGGAAAGGAAAATGGCACCATCGCCCGAGGCTTTTGATCACTGGAGACATTTCAGAGGGAGGCAGCAGTGGTCCCCGGAGACCCCAGGATCGCCCCTAGAGAGGCTTATCACCCTCCCCCCAGACTGGGGGTTGGGGTTCCTAGGCACAGCCATGAGAGAGCTTAGCGCTAAGGATTCCGAGGGGAGGCGGGAGGGCCGAGCCCCGGGACGGAGCCAGCGCCTTGTCTACAGCCCCCTCCAGATCTGCTCCGCACCGCACACAGCTGGGGGGGTGCCCCAGGAATGCGCCTGGGACAGGCCGAGACGAGGCCATGGCTTCCGGCCTAAGCTGCCCAGGGCCGCGTCCCCCTGCCTGGAGGCCCCTCTAGCTCCTCGCCCTCCGCGCAAGCAGGTGAGCCGAGGGGCGGTGCAGCAGCCTGGGGGACAACCAGGAGAGGGGTCAGCGGCCAGTCGTGCCGTCCAGGGGGAGGATGCCCGGACGGACAGGCCCATCGGCTCCGACCTTTGGGACCCAGTCGCAGACACACGGGGAGGCCCCTTCAGGATGGGGCGCCCCAGGGCCCTGTCGGGGGCTGGGAGTGGAGGGCGGGGAGCCGGGGAGCCCAGCTCTCCCACTCTGCGCTCACGCGGAGGCAGGAGAGAGGCACTCTAGCTCCTGGGGCGGGGCCTGGCGGTCATCGCCCTTCTGGCCGCCGGGTGCAGGCGAGGGAGCTGCTGGGTGGGGGAGTGGCCAGGCTGCGTGGGCCCCGCTGCGCCCAGCGGTGACGCCACTTTCAGCCCCCGGTGTGGTTTCTTTTCCTCTCGTTTGTGGGTGCTCCTGCCCGCACCCCAGCTTGCCTGGGCACCCGCACCTGCCTGCCCCCCAAAAGCCTCCCAGCCCCGGGACAGCTCCGTGTTCAGTTTTCTTTGTCCTTCATCCAGGGTTGGCCTTCCCGAAGGTCGGGGCTAGGACTGTGAGAGCCAGGTCTCGGGCTGGTCCCTCCCTCTCCGGAGCCCGACGGCGTCCTGGATGCGGGCTGGGCCGGGAGGAGCCAACCCGGGGGTGGGCAGCGGGCACCCCGTGCTCACGGAGGAAGAGGCCGTGTCGGGGCCAAGCGCTCTGCAGGGACCCAGCCCCGGCTGGGCTGGACGCCAGCTGGTGACCCCGAGAAGGAGACGCTCCTCACGCCTGTTAAAGTGGGAGATCAGAGTCTGCCCCTTCCGGGTAAAAGGACGCTCAGAAAACCTGGCACCGGGCCCGCCACGGCCAAGAGCGCAGGGGGTGCCCCCACACCCTCGGGGGACACCCTGGCCGTCCTAGCCAGCCCCACAGCCCCTGTCACCAGCTCTTCCCCAAACAGGGGGCCAAAGGAGGGAGGGTTCAGGGTGGGCCCGCAGGGCTGGTGGCGCCGTGTGGGTCTGAGAAAGGCCCCGCAGCTGAGAAACCCGGCAGCCCTCCAGCCCAGGGCGCTGCCCCTGCCACGCACCCCGGTTCTCCCGGCTGGCGCCCAGCATGCAGGAGGGGCCGCGAGGACAGAGCCCACTGCCACCTTGGGGAACCCAGACAGGAGGAGCGGGGGGTCTGCCTTGCGCCCGCAGGGCCCCTGGTACCCCCGCTCCCCCTCCTCGGCGGGCCAGCTCGGCCCCCAGCGGGAGGTGCAGGCGCGGCAGGCGGCAGCGTCACGCTGTCCGCGGTGGCCCCGTGGGCCCCGGAGCCCCGAGTGATGTGCGGCGGCCATCCCCGGGCCCGGCCGGAGCCCGCACCCACTGCCTGTGGCCCCCACTCTCTCTGGGCTCGAGGCTCACCTTCGACCCGGGACCCAGGCTCCATCACAGCCCAACACACTTGGGCTGCACCCCGAGGGGCTCCCCGCTGGCTTCCCCAGCACCCCCAGATCCAGAACCATGCTCTGGGCCCCCCGGTGAGCGCGCGGCCTGGCCAGATGACGTGACGGGGCCCGGACCTGTGGGTCTGAAAAAGATGGTCCCGGGAGTGCGGGCTGGGCGGGGAGCAGCGGGGAGACAGGCGTGTTTCCAGATGACGCCGTCCCCGGAGAGCGCTGCTGCCATGGACACCCCTGCCAGGGAGCAGGGGACAGAGCCAGGGGCCTGGAGGACACAGGAGGGCAGAGCGGCTTCGGAGGGAGGGCCGGGAAGGGGGCACAGCAAGGCGGCGGTGGGCGCTTTGAGGCCGCGGGCACCCTTCCAGCGCCGAGCCTCTGCATGTCCTCGCGACCAGGGCACCTGATGGGGTGGGAAGGACAACGGGGAGGTGATGGGGCAACTCCCTCCATTGGAGGAAGGAGCTGGGACAGAAGGGGGCCGCCAGGAGCCCCCCGGACCTTGGCCGGTGGCCCAGGGAGGCGCCCCGCCACGCCTCACGTCTTCCTGAGACCCCCACGCTCATCATCTTCTGGGACGTTCCAGCGGCCTTGCGGGCTGGGGAGGTCTGGCTCACTGGCTGGCTGCTGGTGAGGGGACCCGGGCCGCGGAGATCCCAGCCGGTCAACGACCCCACAGGGGTCAGAGGCCAGAGCCGCAGAGCCTCACGGCCGTCTCCCTCCGCCTGGCACGCCCAGACACGTGGGGCTGCTGACCGCGTCCTCCAGCCCGGCCCTGCTGACCGCCGCCCGAGTCACCACCCCTCTGGCTTTCATACAGCAGGAGGCTGCAGTCCGTGTTCAGAGACGGGGGGAGGCCCCCGAAGCTGTGCCCCCAGCTCCAGGGCCAAGGGGAGACGAGCACCCTTGTTTGCCTGACGTGGGCCCAGCCCCCGCGCAGTCCATGGTCCCCTGGAACATTCCCAGGAAAGCCAAGAGTCCCGGAGGCCGCCAGAGGGGCGCCCGCAGGCCTTTGTTTCCTCAGCAGTTGATAAAATGAAGCCAGGCCCGGCTGGCAGGTCTGAGACTGCCCTTCCTGGGGCACCTTGAGCGCCCCGGTTCCTGCTGGAAGGTGGGGCTCAGCCGGACCCGTCGCGGGACAGCACGGAAAGCTGGCTCTCCTGGCGCAGCTCGGCCGCGGCCCTCCCAGGGCCCCCACTCCCCCCACCTGCTCCCCCAGCGCTGGGGGGCCCCAGCTGCGGCAGCGGCGGTGAGAAGCTTGGCTTCCGACTCTCCTTTCTCCCCCTCCTGCTCTTGCCGAAACGCTTCTCCGTGGAGCCCACTGCATCCTCTGCCTGTCCCATGTCCCCCCAGAGCCCCGACTGCCCCCCCCCCCGCCGCCCGCAACACGCTCGCCGTGTGCTGTGTCCCGCTCAGTCCCTCCCTGGCACCTGGCGTGCCCCAGGCCTCTGAGAGCTCTGAGAGGGGCACCCCATCAGCACCCCAAGGCTTTTAGGCCAGCCTGCCCCTTCTTGGTCTTGGGGGCCTTGAACCCACTTTGCACTGTGAGCCTCCCCTCCAGTCCCCCCACCCCCCACCCCTGAAGCCCTGATGACCTTTACCCTCTGGGCTCCCGACTGAGGATGGTCTGTTTGTTCAGCCGGCTGCTGTTTGCAAACACCACCCATCACCCATTGTCTCCTGCAGAGAAGCCTTATTGCCCCTCGGGACGGGGTGGCCGGGGCTGGGGTCCCTGGGCCTGCCCCCAGGGCAGAATGGACTCCACCCTGCGCTTCCTGTCCCCTGCTGGGGTCTCTCCAAGATGCTGTCCCCCGGGCTGCTTGCAGGCACGCCCCCCACCCAGGCGCCCCCTCCAGCACAGGGAACCCTGCAGCCAAGAGGCCTCCCTCCAGCTGAGCAAACTAGCTCCCTGGGCCTGCCCCACACTCCTATCCAGAGCCGCCTGCACTCAGAAACAGGCCTTTGGTCAGAGGTGGAGGCAGCGTGAATGCCCCAAGCTCCCCCAGGCCCCTCAGCTTGTCCCCTCGCGACATGGTTCACCCTCTGCCAGCCGAGGGAGAGAGACTAGAACCAGCTTCTGGTCTGGGTCTTCGGAAGGGGCTGAGGCTTCACTCAAACCACCCGTGATGAAATTGATAGCAACAGCCTCAGTCTCTGCAGTCAGATGTAAGACCCTCCATATTTAAATCTCTGCCCGCAAAAAGGAGTGTTTGGGAGAGAGCGGTTTTCTTTTGAGCCAGGTGCTGAGTAGGAGGAGGCTGCAGGACTGACCTCTCGGGACCCTCCTGCCACCCCGTATGACAGTGTGTTTGCAGAGTGACCCGCCGCAGGGAAGGTGAACTGAGAGTGGGAGAGGCGCCAGCAGCCCCCGAGTGCCTGGATACAGCCGTACCTGCATACACACTGCGAGCCTCTACATCGCTACTCCGGTATTTACTTAGCCTTGACTATTTGCTCAGGGTTCTCTGTCCCTTGCACCCCAAAACTCTTTGACTGCTACAACTTTGCAAACACAAATTATTCAAGAGTGGCCCTTAAAGGCTAGGTTTCTAACAAAGTCTAAGCTTAGAGTGATTATAAACGAATCATAATTATGTATATTCTAACTCATATTAATTGATCATATAATTATAAAATAAGCCAAGCAATCCATCCATAGTCATAGGAAAGGTCTGAGGTCATGTCTAGTCCCTTGCTTGAGGACAATCCATATAATTAGGAGGACATCAAACTAGCACCTGGTAAGAAGCCCCATGTCTGGTGTTTCAGGCTCTGTGCCAGGCCCTCACACGCTTCATGTGCCAGGATAACTCAGGCTGCTATAACAAACAGACCCGAATGGACAGTGGACGGCCAGAACCCGGCTCCTTCCACTTGGGCCTCCTTGCCATCTGCATTCAGCGGGTGGAAGGGTGGCAGAGCCGGGAGGGGCTGTGCCTATTTCCTGGTCCTTGACCCGGGAATCCCAGGTCACCTCCACGTACATCCCATAGGCTAGAACTCACGTGACCACACTGACCAGGAGGCCGAGGAACAGAGCCGGGAGCAGCCTGCACGGTCTCCAGCAGCGGGGCTATCGGCCGTGCAGATGGCATCCAGGGGCTCACGCGGCCAGTGGGCACAGGCCCAGGGTCAGGACGTGGCTCTGCAGGGACCCAAGCCCGCCCGCTCGTGCCTTCTCCTGCTGGCTGATTGGCAGCTAGGGGGACACCAACGGGCCTTCCCTGTGGGGCTTCCAGTCCGGGGGGAACCCTAAACTTGGGGAGAGCAACTCCAAGTAGAACCCAACGGGGAAGGCTGGCTGGGAAGTGCCCGACTCGAGGGCTGGCCGGTCTGGGCACCGATGGGGCGGGGGCCTGGTGCGTGCGTGGGCGTGGCCTGGCACCTGCCGCCCAGCCGTGCTCCTGCACAACCAGACATCTTTGAATGGTTACAGAGGTAGTCCCGAATGGTGGACTCCTGGGCTGCTCCCCCCAATCCTCCAACCTCCCAGGGCCGCCCACCGTTCCTTCCCCGGTGCCTGCGGGCTCAGGCTTGGGGCTTCTTCATGAAGAAACCGGGACCTGGCACCCACACTTCAGAGAGGGCAGCATCCAGAGGAGACCTGGCTCCAGGCCCAGCCCTGCCCCCCATCTGGGAGGTCTCCCCTCTCTCAGTGGGTCTTCTAGCCGGAGCAGAGCGCAGGGACCTACCTGCTCCCACCTGAGCCTGATTTACACCCAAGGGCAGAGGCCCAGGGGGGGCGGGACTTGCCCAGCGTCACCAGGCCGGCTAACAAACAAGCTGTGTTTGTGTTCCTGGAGAAGGGGTGCTGAGCCACCCCACCAGGACAGTTGCCATGGCGCTTTCTGTTGACAGGCGATAAAGGGCAGCTAAGACTTGGGTAAACAGCAGGCTCAGACCGAGAGGCTGATCTGCGCACAAACGGCAGCCTGTCCTGCCCCAGACAGACCCAACCTGCCCCAGCCCAGCCAGCTACCACGTGAGCCTCTCTGCAAGAGGCGCCTTCTCCAGCCTCGTCCCCAGCGACATCAAGACGACCGGAGATCGCTTGTGCCACTCCCGGCCCAGCCCTGAGGCTTTGACCTGGGAGGCTGTGGTGGCAGCGAGATCCCTGATCTAAGACCCCAGGCAGTTCCGATAAGAACCAGGCTGAAGCCCACCCAGGTACTTAGGAAGACCCTTGGGTTTCAGGAAAACAGTCACCCAATGGGACTAGACACCCGGTTTGGTGTTTTCTGTTTTTGTGTTGCCAACACTCCCAACCCAACCACCATCCTGGACGCAGCTCACGAAAGTCCTCCCATTTCCCACTGGCCACCCTGCGGGATAAACAACCTCTCCTGGCTGGCACATGGCCCAACAAAGAGGCTTCTGGGCTGCCTAAAGGAAAAGTTATAAACGTAGAGATCTGAATTAAAATGTTAGGAAAGAGTGACAATAGTTGAAAAGGGAGCTTTCCTGGCAGTGGAAGACGAGACAAACCACGATGTGGGTCATAGCACACGGGCCACAAGGGCTCAGCTGCACGGCAGAGGGACTGACAAAGTGCAGCCAGGGACATGCCAGGTGGTGGCTCTGAGAATGAGGGGCAAGGGAAGAGGCGAAGGGAAAGACTTTCAAGTCCCAGAGGTGACAGGAGCCAATTCCCACTATATAAAGGGCCTTCCCTGACCACAACACAATGACATTAGAAATCAATAATAGAAGGAAAACCGGAAAACTCACAAATCTGTGGACATCAACACATTCAAACAACCAAGAGGTCAAAGAAGAAATCATAAAATCCTTAGAGAAATTAAGAAATATTTAGAGACAAATAAAAATGACAGTGCAAGATGCCAAAACTTACAGGATGCAGCAAAAGCCGTGCTAAGAGGGAAATTTATAGCTATAATCGCTTGCATTAAAAAAGAAGAAAAATCTCAAATCAACCTAACTTTAAAACTTAGAGAACTAGAAAAAAGAAGAGCAAATGTAACACAAAATTAGCAGAAATAAAAAGATCAGAACACAGTTAAATGAAATAAAGAATGAAAAACACAATAGAGAAAAATCTATGAAAATAAAAGTTGTTTCTTTGAAAAGGCCACCATGATTGACAAACCTTTATCTAGATCAACTAAGAAAAAAAGAAAGAAGCCTCAGACGACAAACTGGAAATGCAAGTGGGTACATTACTACTGAGTCTACGGAAATAACCTGGCTTATAAGAGAATATTATGAGCAACATAGGACAACAAATTGATAGACTAGAAAAAAATGGAGGGATTCCTTGAAACGCAAAAACTACTAAGATTGAATCACAAAGAAATAGAAAACCTAAACAGACCTATAACTAGTAAAGATTGAACTGGTCATCAAAATTATCCCAACAAAGAAAACTCTGAGACCTAATGGCTCCTTGGTGATTTCTACCAAAATTCACAGAACTAAGCCCAATCCTTCTCAAACTTTCCAAATAACCAAGGAGGAGGGATCACTTAACTTGTGAGGCCAGCCTTCCCCGATACCAAAGCCAGACAAAGACATGACAAAATACCCCAAAACTACAGGCCAATGATCTTTATGAACATTGATACCAATGAACCGTATTAAGCAACAAATCGAAAAAAAGAAACTACGACTAAGTGTGATTTATTCCTGGAAGGCAAGGATGACTCAGCAGCCGATGACCCATCGGTGTGAAATTCCACATTAACAGAATGAAAACAGCGAAACACCTGTCTCAACTGACATAGGAGAAGCATTTGACAAAATGCAATACCCTGTCATGATAAAGAAAAAAAATTCTCAATAAACTAGGAACAGAAGGAAATTACCTCAATATAATAAAGAGTGTGTCCCCATTATTTCCGTATATGGAAAAGCCACAGCAGACGTCACAGTCAGTGGGGACAGAGAACTTTTCCTCTAAGATTAGAAAGAGGACCGGGGTACCCACATTCACCGCTTCCTTCCACACAGTGCTGGAAGGCCTGTTCAGAGAAACCAGGCAAGAAAAGGACATAAAAGTCATCCCAACTGGGAAGGATGTTTGCAGACGATACGATCTGTGTAGAAAACTCTGAAGGCTTCACCGAAAAATGGTTAGAAGTAATAAGTGCATTCAGCAAAGTAGCAGGACACAAAATCAACACTGAAGAATAACTGCAATATTGTAGATCTTTTACACTTCAAGGAAAGGTGGGTTTATTTTTTAAAGATTTATTTATTTATGCACACAAGAGCTGGGGTGCAGGCCAGAGGTGTGGGGGGTGAGAGGACTCCCCAGAGGCAGAGTGGGGAGCAGAACAGGTGGATTCACTGAAATCCACTGCTAGGGGAGCAGCTGGGAGACTGGAGAGGTCTGCTGCGCCCTGTGGGAAGCTCCCTGGCCCGGGATCGAACTCGTGCTATGGTGGCTACGGACAGCTTCATAGGCTGAGACTTAACCCCTTGCACCACCAGGGGGCTCCCCAAATGGTTTTTCTTAAGACTGTGGGGAAGGAGCTTGAAGAACAGTCCAGAGGTCTAGGCCTACGAGAGGGAGGGCTGACACCAGCACTAAACATTGTTTCCCCAGCTGAGGAGCCAGCGGTGGTGATGCCAGGGGGTGCCGAGGGGCCAGAGGGTCACCTGGAGCTCGACCTGGCCTTGCGCGGAGCACCCCTCCCTGTCTCCAGCCCCACCAAGTCACTTTGCTCATTGGTGTCTTGTCCTGGAAGCCTGCCCCGCATAAAAGCTGCTGAAGCAGGTGAGGCCGCCATGATGTAAGGAAGCTCAGACTAAGCTAAGAGGGAGGCTGCAGGGAGAGGCACTGAGAGCCACACCAGGGACAGCAGCCTGGGTGCTCTGTGCCCTGCACACGTCCGACTGCAGCCACGAGACCCCCAGGGAGAGCCTTTCAGCTGCGCCCTTTCCAAACTGCTGACCCACAGAAAGCACAAGAGGTGAATGGGTTACCTAAAGTCACACGTTCTGGTGATTGCTTACACAGCAATAGACACCTGGAGCACATGGTTTGCTGCGGCCTATGGCATGCAGACAGAAATCCCAAATCAGAAGGACATGAGCGGTCTTCTCTGGAGGCCGAGGGGTTAGTCTCAGCGCTGTCACCCCTGTGGCCTGAGTTTGATCCCCAGCCAGGGAGCTTCCCAGAGGGCACAGCAGACCTCTCCTGTCTCCTCGCTGCTCCCCTCAGCAGTGTATTTCAGTAGATCTGCCTGTTCTGTTCCCCACTCTGTCTCTGGTGAATCCTCTCACCCCCCCATACCTCTGGCCTGCACCCCAATTCTTCTATGCAAAAAAAAAAGGCCACAGGCAACAGCAAAGGCTGGCAGGAGACCAGCCAGGCGCGTCCGTTGGAAGAACATCAGGGCGGGGGCAGAGCTCTGCTCTGCGGCGGTCACTGTCGGGTGCCGAGGCCAGAACAGTGCGGTGGCCGGGAGAGGCCTGTGGTCCTCACTGAGGAGCAGGGACGGGCAGTAGTGCAGGGAGAAGGCGACGGAACCGGGAGGCCACCACAACGCCAGGCCTGCCCTGTCTGAATCCACTTGCAAAGCCAGGGAAAGCTGTTGGCTTCTCTGCAGACATGGGGGGCAGTGACACCCCCGCAGACAAGCCACTGAGCTGGAGAAGACCCAGGAGCCGACGGGGCCCAAGCGGAAGCTTATCCAAGGGGTGCGCGAGCTGAGGGGGTGGGCCCACTCTGTCCCCACTGCTGGGTGGGGCCATCCGCCCAGCAGCCCTGGCAGAGGCTCCCGGCACTCGGGGACCCCTCACCAGCCTTGGGGCCGGCCTCTAAGGGCAGCTCATCCCTGAGGGGCCAGGGGCTGGCCAGGCCCCGGAGCGAGGCCGGCGAGGCCCGGGAAGCAAGGCCGCCTTTATTAAATGCTCCTCAATTAGCATTTTCTATGAAACAGAACATTTTATTAAAAGAACTGACGATAAATTATTACCAACCACCGATGATTATATTTAACAAAGCAATATATAATTTAGAGCAAGGTTTAAAGAAGTTAAAATACCTAGCGTATTTTTAGTTGGCATCAGCTCGGTTGCCAGCAGCGGGAGCGGCTCCATCTGGCTTCAACAGAAAAGGGGGTCGATCGGCTCCCGCAGCTGAGACGTCAGGCAGAGGGTTCACACACCTGGGGGGCTCCGGGAGGGCCGCCGAGAGCCGCTCAGACGCCCTGGACCCCCCTCAGCAGCTAGGGAGACACACGCGTGTTCTCGTCCCCTCTCGGATGCCCCCACCCAGGGCCTGGGGCTCTCCCCCCAGCCCGGTTATAAACCCCTGGAGCAAAGGGGCCAGATTTGCCCAGGGTGAGCAGTGTGGGGCCCGCTCCAAACAGAACCTAAGAACTGGCGTGAGTGAGGGGCAGGTCCCCAAAAGAAGGAGGGGTCCTGGCTGGTCCGGCAGGACGCGCCTTGCCCCAGCCCTCGCCCTCGCCACCCAGGCAGGCCCAGCTGCTCTCGCTGGAGGCCGCAGTCAAGGGCTCAGTCATGCTCCGACTCCGGGAAGCCGAAGGAACGTGGGAAACAGCTCCAGGCGGCCGAGGTTTGTGCAAACGGTCACCGGCTCTGCTGACGCCCAGGCCTCGGGGCCCCCAGCCAGGCCCAGCGCCGGCCTGCCGGCCAGCGTGTACCCTCAGCACACCGCCTCCGCCTGTCGCCCTCGAGCCTCGAGCCCGTCCCGCCGTGGACCGCTCGGCCCTGTCGGGACGTCAGCTTGGCCCGAAACCCGCTTGGCCTCATCCACGAGCGTCACCCTCACCCCCTTCTATCAGAGGGGTGGCCCATCGACCGTCCGTGTGTGGAGGGTGACTCGCCAGGAACGAATCTCCCCCAAGGCCCGGAGGCATGGAGGCAGCGGTGCCCACCCCTCGCCGTCGGCACCCCACCCACCCAGCAGCCCGCTGGCCCCTCTTCCTGCCCTGGGGCAGGCAGGGAGCTCCGCCCCACTGTTTCAGGGGGGCCAAAAGGTGCATGTACAGCCCCAAACCCCTAAACCCTCCTGTCGCTGGGGAGCCCTGCCCCAGCACAGGCACGTGGGCTGGACATTGTCCGGGCTGGTGACCGGCGCTGGTGCCTGAGCCCTCCAAGCTCACCGGGGCACAGGACACCCCGAGGCCCGGGGGAGCGAGCTCCCCACCAGGCCTGGGCGACCTTAAGGGGCTGTGTACCTCCTCAGGGTCACATCCCATTAAGGGGCCGCTCAGAGGCCCAGGCGGGCGACGGGGGCCCAGGGCCCCCAAGCCCCTGACACCAGAGTTGAAGTGAAATTCCTGCAGGAAAGAGCGAGGCAGAGCAAGGCCCTGACCAGGGCGGGGGTGCCTGGGCCCGGGAGCAGCCGGCTGGGCCCGGGCACCCCGCGGGCAGACGGGTCATTACCAGAAATGCAGGCCCAGCTGATTGAGCCCACTCTCCTCAGCCCAACCCGAAATGACTTGCGCTATTGCTGGGGCCTAATGGGAAATAGGATCCCCGCAGGGAGCCTGCTGGTCCCCGAAGGCAGGCAGGGCCACTGGTGCCCCCGTCCACCCCCTGGGGTGCTGGAATAGTCTTGGGGGCCTCGTCCCAGCAGCCTTCAGACAGCAGAGGCTAATAAGGCCAATCAGTGCTTGTGGATTCCGGGGAGTTACCCTCGCACCACAGTACTTGTTAATAGAAGCTGCTGTCCTCCCACCCGCCCCCCGGGGAGCCGGCACTGCCCCCTTGCTGCGGCTACAGCTCTCAGTCCTCACCCAGATACTGTTGCATTCTGTGTTCACTGTGGTAAAATACACCCAGCCTGAAACTGACCGTTTTGATCCTACGTGCATAGACAGACCAGGGGCGGTATGTCCATGTCAGCCGTCACGTCTCCAGACCGTGCCATCTGCCCCAACCGACACTGTTCCCATTAAACACCAGCCCCTCCGTGCCCTCTTCACCCCGGCACCCACCCTTCTACTTTCTGTCTCTGTGAACCAGACTCCTCTGGGAACCTCATATCAGTAGAATCACGTGGTATATGCACTTAGCATAACGTCCTCAAGTTTCGTCCATGTTGTTGCCGGTGCCAGAACCCTTCCTTTTCATGACTGTATAGTATTCCACGAGTCTACCACCTAATTCCTCCATCCACCCATCAATGGGTACTTGGGTTGCTCCCCTCTTTCAGCTCTTGTGACTGAGGCTACTGCATGGTATACAAGCAGCCCTCCGAGTCCCTGCTTTCAGTTCTTGGGATGTGACGGTGAAGAGGAACTGCAGGGCCATCTGCCACCACCATTTGACTATCTGAGCACCCACCTTACTGTTTGCCCCAGCAGCGCCCCTGCTGGCATCGCCGCCACCCACAGGCTCCGTTTCTCCACATCCAGACCACACGTGCTGCCGCCCTTTGTGACGAGAAGCTCCCCAGGGGGAGCAAGACAGGAACCCCTGTGCTTTTGCAGCTGTGCTTTAAGGACCCCTTTGCATGCCTGCCTCCCACTGGAGCTAAATCCCAGGGGCAAACCCCCTCGACACCCCAAGGGCCCCCGCATGCCCCAGGTTGGGGTGGAAGTCTGTGGTGATGCTGCCGGGTCCAGGCTGAGCTCAGTTCCATGTTCTGCCTCCACCTCGCTGCCCCCAGCGCGTACAGAGAGGCCTGGCATTCTCCTGGCTCGGGAAAGCCACAGATTGCTCTTCAAGTTGCCAAGCTGTTTGCCCACAGCAGAATCTCCTTCGTACCCCACTGATCTGCAAAACCAGTGATTGCTTGGGACCTGGCTGCCTCCTCTGATGTTAACAAAGGCCTAACAGGAAACAAGCGCTCGGCCCGAGGCTCCACCCCTCCTCGCCTTGGGCCCTAAGCCTTCAGCCTGCCGGGTGCCCGGAGGCTGTGCTCAAGCTTCCCTGGCTCCTCCCAGCTGGGCAGGGCTTCCCGCATCACGGCCGGTGCCTAGTCCCTCGGCCAGCAGGTGGAGGCGAGGCCCACCTCGAGGCTGCTGGCCAGGGCAGGCGACAGAGGTGTGGCCCATCCCCAGCCAGGCAGCCCGGATGGCGTCCTATCCCTGCCACTTCCCCGCTGTGTGACCTTAAGGGAGTCCCTCGACCTCTCTGAGCTTCCACTTCCTCAGCTGCAAAGCAGAGGTGGCGACAACACCCCCTCCCAGGGCTCCAAAGCCTCACCGAGAGTCCACTAAGCGCCTGCCAGGGCCTGCCGGGTGCGCACACAGCAGGCCCAGGTGTGTGGGTTTAATCCCAGCCCAGCCACTCACCGCCTCTGGGATGTTGGGCCTGAACTTCTCTGCGCCTCGGTTTCCTCCTCCGCAAACACGAGCACCACACCCCTGTCACCGGGCATGGGGCCCCGGGGCCTGGTCTTCCTAGGGCCACAGACGGTGGTGGCCTGGGAGGCATCCGCTGTGCTGGCAGAGGAGATGAGCTCTGGCAAAGCTCAGCTCTAAGCAGGAGCACCTGGGGGAGAGGCGGGGCCTCTGGGAGCCCTTCCGGCAGGGCCAGAGGTCAAGGTCGTGCCCCCGGTCCGGCCTCTCAGCAGAACAGCCTGCAAGTTGCTGTAGGGCTGAGGCACCACCTGGGCATAAGCATAAGGGAGCCAACCTGCACGGCAGGGGCGGGGCATGACAGAGGAGGCATGACGGGGGGCTGGTAACTGAGGGGGCCCCTGGCAGAAGGCAGAGACTAGCCTAGAATGGGGGAGCCCTGTTTAGCAGAAGGGGGCCACCGGCACGGCAAAGGGGCCCAGCATGGCAGAGGGGGCCTGGCACCGCAGAGGAGCCCAGCACCCTGAGTGCAGTTTCTCCACGCGAGACAGCCAGGGCCAGCCTCCCCTCAGGACCCCTCCTGGCCAGCCAGTCCCGCTCTGGCCGGACATGGCACCGTCCTGGGCAGAGCCTGGTGGCTGGGCCCGCCCCGGTGAGCAGCCAGAGCAGGGAGAACCACACTGAGGGGGTGCCCCGCCCCTCCTGCACACTCCAGGCTGACTCTTGGGGGCTGAGGGTGCGTGGAGGAGACCCCTCCCACTCGGTGGGCGCCCAGCCTGAGCGGGAGGCCCCCCCCAGCACAGCGGCCGAGGGGGCTTCCCGGGGTGGGCTTGGCGGGAGCAGCCGTGAGGCAGCCGGTCGCCGCATTCAAGGGGAGCAGGAGGGTGGGGGCCGGGCGCCGACAGCCGCCCTCACACCCAGCCGCACGCCAGGCGCAGAGCGGCGCCACTGCGGCCTGCAGTCTGCCCCCAGGCCCGGTCGGGAGGCCAGGCGGGGGCCTCGCAGCACAAGGCCCGGGCGGCTGACGGGGAGGGCCAGGTGCAGGGCGTAGTGTCTGCAGGGGCGCGTCGCCCCAGGGTCTGGGCCACGGGCTGGAACTGGGCGGCCACAGGCAGGGGTGCGGCGGGGCCGGCTGCTGGGCTCTGCTCCCCGGGCTCGACCCTCAGCAGCGCCAGGCCTAGCACCTCCTTCCTCCTCATCCCAGCTGCCATGGAGACCTGGCCAGGGACGACGCTTTCCTGCAGCATCGTTCGGCGTGGCCGTTTGTCCCTGAGCAGGGATCAGTCGGCTCTCAGGCCGCGGAGATCCCAGAGCTTCCCTTCCAGCTGCATTTCCTCCCTGGCAGGGCTCCTGGTGGGCAGTGCCAACCCCAGCGCCACCCCGCACCCAGGGGTCTGGCTTCAAAGAAGGGCTGGGAGGGGGGTCCCGCCCCAGGGGCAGGGCTGGGAATAAGCGCGTGATTCGTGCCCAGCACGAGCCACCCTAAGTAATGAACCACCTCGGACGCGGTGATTCAGCGTGTCAGAATATAGAAAGGCCATTTGGTGTGTTGGTGACAAAATTAGATGAAAGGCTCCACGCCCCCATGAAGCAGCAGGCAGAGGGGGCCCCTCCACGGGCACGGAGTGAAACCTGAGGCACCCCAGCCGCCGAGGGGACGCTCCCAGCCTCTGGCCCCGCCCGCAAGGCCAGCACCCACGCCCACCACCCAGACCTCTCCAGGAAGTCAGGAGTTAAAGCTGGAGCGCTTGGGATTTGCAATGCTATCTTCTTTTCCTTGCAGGAATTTAAATTATTAAAATGTTTTCTATAAAAGTATTCAGTTGCATTCTAGACAAAGTGACTAATCAAAACTTACCCCAAACAAAAGAAGAACCTCCCCCCAACCGGCCTGTCTCCGCGTCCACCTTTCAAGCCTCACTCAGGGGAGACCCTTTTCCTTCTGATCTCCGTGCTGCAGTTGGGTTTAGCCAAAGAGGTGCCCCCTGCCAGCCCTGCCAGCCCAGCCCTTTGAGCAGAAGAATTCTGCAAGGGTCCCCGAGGCTGGGATGGGGGTGGGGGTCCAAGGAGCCGAGCCCCCCATCCTCCTGCTCGTCTGTGTGGGGACTGTCGCATGGATCCTTGCAGAGTCCATGGCCCCTGGATCCCGCCAGGCTGGCTTTGCACGGGATGTTTGCGTCGGAAAAGGAAACCGGTCTCCACACGAGAATCCACTTTCTGTTGGAATTCACAGGATTTCTGGGGAGCAATCCCCTGAGGGGTAACACCCGCTCACATGCATGTCACACGCACCCCTCTGGAAAAAGTTGCCTGGGAGAGTCCGCGCAGAATACGCCTCTCCTGGTGATGGGTAATGACATTGGTATCTTCAAGGCCCTGAGAAGGTCTGCAGCAAGGAGACCTGTTTAATCCCGTGTTTCATAAACGTAATTAACTAAGGGATCTTAAAAAAAAAAGCCACAGAATGCATCGAAGCGCTCACACAGAGATAAGAAAAGCTGTGTTTGTGGGGCCTGCCTCCTCCCCTCTTCCTCTAGCTGGAGACGGCAGAGGTTTGGACCACACGGAACGGCGAGGGCCCAGTACAGCATCGTCCTCCGGCTGGACGACCGGGTGCAGGTGTCCTGGGCGGCCTGGGCTGCTGGTCTGTCCTCCCTCCCGTGGGGCCTTCTCTCCCAGACCTGTGGCGACCCAGGGGATAATTATCGAAAAGCAGCAAGAGGGCCCTGCCTGTGCATTGGGGGTGCGGGGGGGCTCAGAAATAGCCTTCTGGCTCAGCAGCAAGGGAGCCACACAGAGCCCCGCCCCGCCCTGGGGCCTCAAGTCGGACAGCTCTTGTAAGCAGGGCCCAGAGCCTTGTATGATGAGGGACAAGAACGTGAAGCTACAGCCAGTGTCGCGCACAGAGCACACGGTGAGAGGAAGGAGTTGTGGATATGGCGACAGAAGGCCCAGCCTGGACCTGGCGGCCACCCACGGCCACACGGAGAAAGAGGTTCGCCACGATCCCAGACAGGGCCACCTGTCTGCCCCCACCCCTGCCCCAGGGCCGGGCCCACAGCCTCGCCTTCAGAGAGGTGCCGCCTCCCATTCCACCCCACAGGAACAGGCCACAACCCAGCTGCCTAGGTGGCCCTCGATACTGAGGGGCCTGGACGGCCAGAGACCCTCCAGCTCTGGTCCTCCTCCGCCATGCAGAGCCCCGGGGCTTCCCACTCAGAGTCTGTGCCCCCCACGCACTTCCAGAGCACCCCCAGGTCTGGGATTCTGCAGCTAGACAGGACTGGGCAGGAGGGCTGGGAGCAGGGCTTGGGCAGGCCTGCGGGGGGAGGCCGGAGGGGAGCTCCCGGTGTAGGATGGACCGGGGCGATTTTCAAACCCAGGAAGTGGGATTTGAATCACTCTCACCTGGAGAATCAAACTACAAGGTGTAATATATTTGTGTGAAAAGTATAAAATTCAGTTCAGTTCAATAATTTTCCCAATGTGAGCGCACTTGAGAACCACTCGCAGGATTAAGAAAAAAAACACAAGGACACCCCCCACCCCATGCACCTTTCCAAGGGCAGGCACCGTCCTTGTTCCTACCACAACAGATTTGGTTGCCTATTTTGAACTTGAGTTGGGACCATGGTGGAGCTGCATTTCTGGTGGAGTATCCAGTAAATGAACACAGCACCACCTGTTCTGCTGTGAGCACTTGGATCAGGCCCACTTCCAGCAATCCTGAGCAGTGCTGCTGTGAACAGCCCTGTCCATGTCCTTTGGTGACCTTTGGTGTGCATTTTTATTGATTATCTCCTCCCGGAGGAGTCTCACTGGATCACACAGCGTGTTTAAAAACAGCTTGACTTACATACCAGAAATTTCCAATACTTGCACAGGAGCATTGCAATTGTTCCACATCCTTTCTGCACTTGGGATTGTCGACTTTTTAACTTTAGCCATCCTTGCCATGTGTAGTGGTAACTCACTGTGACTTCATCATTCCCCACTGACTATGAAGGCGAAATACTCTTACTTGTTTATCAGCCATGTGGATATGCTCTTTTGTAAAGTGTCTCTCGAAATCTTTTTGTTGGGTTGTCTGTTGTATTCTCGACTTGAAATTCTTCATACACACTTATTTCAAGTCTTAGGTCAAACATTCATTTAACAAATTTCTTCCTCCATTTTGTAATAATTCTCTTGTTGAACAGACGTTCTTATTTTGAGGACATCCATTGTCTTGGGGTTCCTATCAAGGTTGGTGCTTTTCTGTGATCTGTTTAAGACCTATTTACCTGGCCCAAGGCCATAAAGATATTCTTCTAGTTTCTCTCTAAAAACATCGTTTTACTTGGAAAGTTTATACACAGTCGACCTAGAATTGGCATTTATGTGTGCCATGAAATAAGATCAAAATTAATTTTTTTTCAATGAACAGCCACATACCCCGACACCTTTGATTGAAAGTTTGATCTTCTCCACACCACACTGTGCTTTCCCTTTACTGAATTCTAGCAGCACTCTACGTGTGGATGTTCCTGGATTCTCTGTTCTGCTCCAGTGATCTGCTGATCTGTCGTTGGCTATGCCCACACTGTCTTCACGGACATAGCAGATTCCAGTGTGCTGGAATCTGGTAGTATCAATTCTCCAGTTTCATTTTTCCTCTTTCAAGCCCCCTAATCTCAGCTCATTGCATCTCCATATGAATTTCAGAGCAGGCTTGTTTGTTTCACACACACCCCCCGGGGCTGCCTCCCAGCTCCATCCGCGTTGCTATGTGAACACCGGGCCTGTGGTCCTGGACTGCGACACCGCAACTGTGTCAGTCACTTGGCCAGTCAGGAAACCAACCCCCCTAAACATTTCAGGCAAAGGGGAGTTGAATGCAAGAGTTTGTGATAAGGTGTTGGAGAGAATGAAAGGCAGGGGGGTGCCAGACTGAAAGGATGGGGGGGTTGGGAGGCTCCCCAGAGATCAGGGCCCTAAGGGGAAGCTCCCCCAGTGCTGCTGGACCCGGGCTGCTGCTTCCGCCCCCGAGCAGAGAGCTTTATCCCTATGTCCACTGGGACAGCTGAAGGCGTCTCCTCAGATTTGTCTGTGGAAGTGCCAACCGCGGCACCGGAGACAATGACCTTATCAGGGAAGGGGGCGCTGCCGATGTGGCTTGCAGCGGTGAGTTCACATCGTGGTCCTCAGAAGGAAGCAGCCCCGCCCGACTTCCAGCCTCCGAGGCTGTGGCACCACGCATTTCTGCTGGCCAAGCTGCCGGCCTGTGGCCCAGCAAGCTCCGGCAGCCGCCTTCTGACCGGGAGCCAGGAACTCCCCGGGCCGGCTCGACTCGGACCCCACAAGTGAGGGGACAGTTGGCAGGTCAGTAAGGAGGCCTCAGCGCGGGGCCGGAGCAAGAGACGAAGGCCCAGTCCAGCGCACAGCCGCAGGTCCCCGTCCACCCAGCCTGGGGGGACGCCGGGCCAGCAGGAGGACAGCCTCCGCGGGGCTGGGAGGGTCTCTGCAAGGGCCTTGGAATTTACGGGATGTACGTGGCGGAGCAGACTCTCTCTAAGGCGATGAGCAGGGTCCCTGGTGACGCGCCCCCTGCTTCTCCCTGGCCGCACCGCCCACTCAGCTCCAGCCACGCCCGGCTCCTTCCTTCTCCCCGTCTCAGGGCCTTTGCACTTGCCGAACCTTCCGTGCAAAGCCTGTTTTCCACACCTTTTCAAAAAAGGCCCACAGGCAATGCCATTGGGACGCCCATCCCCTGCCTCTCCCCCCTCACACCCCCACGCCCCCACCCCGCCGTCCTGGGGTTTCTTCTTAGAGCTCCCAGTCTGGGAGCAGGGCAGAGGCTCGTCGGACCTCGGTGGGGCCTGCACGTCTGCCAGGTGCTCGATTCACACCTGTGGAGGGGCTGCTCTTCCTGCTGGCACAGTACCTCCGGGGTCCAGGCTGCTCCAGCCGCGTCAGAGGTAGCACTTAGCCATGGCCGGGCCGCACGTCTCATTGGTGAGCTATGTCCGGTGAGTCCCTGACACCTTTGGAGTTTTCTGAAATGGAGCAGTAATGCGGCATCGACTAATTAAAGCACATTTTAAGCCTTTTAGAGAATATTGTGGTGGGAATAAATGGTGTGATTCCCCTACGGAGAAACAGCAGGTCACACAGGCCTCGGCGGGGGGATCGGGCCGCTCGGAGCAGGCGGCCCGGGGGCTGCCCAGGCAGCTCAGAGCCAGCCCAAATTTGCTCTCCCCCTTTCCTGGGCCTCTGACCCCTGCCCTAAACCCCACTCCCCACAGCCCCTGCCCTCCCTCTCAGCAGGGAGGAGGGGCTGAGAGGACAAGAGCAGGGCTGGGGAGTTCCTGTTGGCACAGAGGGGTAGTCTGGGCCACGGGACACGCAGGGGCGGGGAGGGAAAGGGAGGGGGGGAGGGGAGGGGAGGAGGTCGGGGTCGGAAGTGTTAGGGAGCAGGGATGCTCGGGATTTGGGCGTCACTATTCTGGGGGGCAGGGTGTGGACACATGCAGGGTGCTGTTCGGGTTCTGGCCTGCTCTGGCTGGAGAGCCCAGAGCTGGGGACCAGGGGAGGAGCACCCCGAGGTGGGGCGAGTGGAGTCCAGGGGCTGCTGGGAATTGGATGCAGCTGGACACAGGACCCACGCTCAGGGGCGCTGAGGGCGGTGAAGGCATGCAAACGCTTAGAAAAAATACTCGGTTCACCAAAATGAAATATTAAAGCAGCTCGTGAAACCAAGGGTCAATCCATAATTCTTTAGGCGTCTTAAATTAACCGAGATAGCGCGCACCGTCACGAGAGCGCGCACCGTCACGAGAGCGCGCACCGGCTCGTCCGCGCGAGTTCCTCTCCCCGCGCCTGCGAGCTGCGTGTGCGGGGATGAGGCTTTGTTGCAAGTAACATGTAGAGGAAACATATTTTTTCTGTCGTTCTTCTCCCCAAATGTTCGATGCCTTAATGATTTTATGACTCAGAATTGTTTATTCCTGCCCCCTGGGTCTCACAGCGGTGGCAGCAACAGAGTAATGGACGTTTTCAAAACGGAAGCGGCTCCTGTTGGTCTTTATTTAATGTGCTTGGCAGAGCTGAGCGGCTCCCTTTCCCACCCCGTGGGGGTGGGTGGTCTGGGCTCTGCTGGGAGCCAGAGCACCTGCCCCCCCACCCCAATTCTCCCCTTGATGCCCCAGTCATAGCTGCAGAAATCGTGACTCCAGCTCGGCTGCTAAGTACCCCCCCACCCCTTTGCTTTTCTCAATTCTTTCTTTTTCCAATTATTCCCTACAGCTCTGACTCTCAATGCATTTATGCAAGAGCCAGCATTCTCACGGAGGCAGAAAACAAGTGAATCTTCATATTCTAGAATCTCACATGAGGGAATCGCAGTACAGAAACACCATTCACTGATTCATGCTTTCGGGAATTATCTGGTAACTGTCTCCGATGTGTGCAAGGCCCGAGGGATGTGTAGGTGAACAAAATGGGAGTGTGAGTGCTGGGACGTAAAGCCAGACCAGTTAGTGACAGTCACGCACCACTGAGGGACTGAGAGTCCAGAAGGGCTGGGGACGCAGACGTGGGTCTTCGATGGCCCGGCAGGGACCGGTTCGCACAGACCTTCCCTCACCTGGTGAAGATTTTCGTTTTGCCCCAAGAGGAGAGGCGCGTCATTTCATATTCTGTTTGCTTATTTACTTTTAGGGGAAGGGGAGGAGGCTTTTATTTTTTATGTTATATCTTTTCAAATGACTTGCTTTCTAAAAAAACGACATCAGGAGCGTTACCACTACATGAAGCTAATAGATTGAAAATCAGAGATTCTTGCAAAGATACAAATAGACATTTTATAAAATAAGTAAAAATGACCAATAACACTACAGAAAAACACTGTAGCCATATTTTAAAAAAGCCTCACCAGGGCCTCCCTGCTGGCGCAAAGGGCTAAGTCTCAGCACTATGAAGCTATCAGCAGCCACTGCAGCCCGAGTTCGATCCCCGGCCAGGGAGCTTCCCACAGGGTGCAGCAGACCTCTCCTGTCTCCCCGCTGCTCCCTCAGCAGTGTGTCTCAGTGGATCCGCCTGTTCTGCTCCCCACTCTGTCTTTGGGGAATCCTCACACACACACACCCCACACCTCTGGCCTGCACCCCAGCTCTTGTATGCAGAAATAAATAAAAAGTCTTGCCAAAGCTGAATTTGTTTCTAGAATCATTTTGTTAGCTTGATAATGATGTCATGCTAATTGCAGATCAGAGCTGAGTCAGGCAAATCCACACGACGGTGGCTGGCCCATCAGGCTCTCTGCCTCGAGATCGCACTGCTTATCCTGGGGCTGGAAACTACAGGGGGACCAAGCTTCGTGTTTTGAACAGAGACAGATGCGATCAGGTTTGTATTTCAGAAACTCCACCAGGCTGAAGAACGGGGAGCAAATCAGAGGGGATGTTGGGCTGGCAACTCAGCAAAACACGCAGTAGCTGGGCAGCAAGGAGGAGAGAGGGTGAACATGAGACAGAGGGGATGGCTCTCAGAGCTGGGGTGGGGGAGCCAGAGGGAAGGGGCTGAGCAGAGCTGCAGTCGGCACCCGGGAGGAGCCCAGAGGCAGGAGTTACGAGTCCACTCGCGTCACACGAGCTTCCCTAGAGGTGCCTTTGAGACACCACTGCCTCTCACATCTCAGACCTTCCTTCTTCCTAAGAATATTTTTCATTACTTCCTAAAGTATGTTTTGGCCCACCTTTGTAACAACTACCCTCAGTTCTTACCTGGAATATGTCTTTATTTGGCCCTCATCCTCGAATATTTTTGTCAATGCTACCCTCCTTCCACCGTGGCCATCAAGAAGCTGGCTGTTGACCTAGGGGCTGTCCTTTGGGAGGGATCTGCTCATTACAGTAACCGCTTTCAAATCTTCTGGTTGTCTTCAGTGTTTTGCTGTGATGAAGTCACGTATCACTCAGCGACTGGGAAACACCGAGAACAGTGTCTCCAGGCAGTTTCATCACTGCAAACACCATAGAGGGTCACTGCATAGACAGATGGCACCGCCTACCATGTGCCTAGGCTGCGTGCAGGGACCTACTACGCGCCTAGGCTGTGTGCAGGGACCAAGGCCCTCTGTGTGGTGTGTCCTTGACTGATACATTGTTAGCAAAGTAAAACTGTATCTAGGTGTGGGTTCAAGTCATGGCCCCTGAATCTGAAGGTTGGTGAGTATCAGGAGTCTTTCTCATGGAGTCGGATCTCTGGGTCACAGGTTAAGTTGTGTGGTTAGCTTCATGAGACACTGCTGTCTCTCCTGCAGCATCTGTGCCGGGACCTTCTTCAGAACACCAGCTGCCACAGGCTTGAAACGGAAGGCACATGTCTTCCTTCTCACATCTCTTCCTGCCGCATTCCCCGAGAAGCTGAAACAGATGTAAAAGAATAGATCCGGGAGGACAGCATACATCAAAAAGAGTCCCAACGGTAAGTGCTGGAGAGGATGTAAAGGAGGAGAAGACTTCTACGCAGTGATGGAAGGTAAATTGGTGCAGCCATTTTGAAAAGCAGACTGGGCCTTTATTAAAAAACTAAAAATAGAATCTACCCAAAGAACACAAAAACACAAATTCAAAAGGAAACCTGCACTCCTTTACTGAAGCACTGTTTACAACTCACAAGTATGGAAACAACCTACATGCCCCAAACAGATGATTAGATCAAGAAGATGCAGTGTATGTACACAATGGAATACTACTCAGCTATCAAAAAAAATTCATTTGTGGCAACGTGGATGGAGCTGGGAGGGTTGACGCTAAGTGAGATGAGTCAGAAGGAAAAAGATAAATATAGGATGGTTTCACTGAAGTGTGGAATATAGAAAAACCAAACAAAGGGTCAGACAAAGACAAATCTTGAAACCATAGAGATGAGGCACCGGTGAGGGAGGGGGCAGGGGGGGAGGCGTGGCAACGTGGGGAGAGCACAGGGAATGTGCTGAGGGGCCAGGTGCGTTGGTGGTGGGAGAAATATGGTGACCACACCTGAGGGGAGAAATCCTACATTGCCCAAAAATTAAACAAGTAAATAACATTTTTTCACAACTAAAAATAGAAACACCCATATGATCTAGCAATCCCACTCCTGGCTATCTATCCAAAGAACATGAAATCATCAATTCAAACAATCAAATACTCCAGAATGTTCACTGTGGTGTTCCTTACAGCAGCTCGGACATGGAAATGCCCTAAGAGGCCGCCGGCAGAGGACTAGACAGGGACGTGACCTGCCCACACGGCAGGAAGCTCTTCAGCCACAAGGAAAAATGAAATTTGCAGCAAAATGGAAGAAACTTGAAGCAATTATGCAAAGTGAGGTTAGCCAGAAAGATAAAGACAAATATCCATGGTTTCACCTCTTTGGTAATTTAAGGAAACAAAGCAGAGGAACTGACAAAACAAAATAAAAATAAACTAGCAGACACTGAGGACCCAGCTGAGGCCACGAGAGGAAGAGACTTGGAAATGGAAAGTAAAATTCTTCCCATAAGTAAAAGTAAGTGAATGTGTCCATGGGGTCCCGTGTTTCGTGTTGGGGTGGGACAAGATGAAGCATCTAAAATATTGGGGGGCAAAAGAGCCGACGCCTCCCCACCCTCAGGGCGTTGCTGCAGCTGAAGCCATGAACGGGGGAGAGAACCACGTGAGCATCTGCGGGGAATGAGAAAATCTGGGTTTGCCCCAAACGCTGTCAGCGCTGGGAAAGGAAGACAACAGAACAGACCAGGGCAGTGACTGGAGAGCCCCAAACCCCCTCGCAGGGGCCTGCCCCACTGAGTTTAGACTGTTCTGTAACCCACACCCCCCACCCCCGTGCTCTCCCAGCTCCCACCTGGGTCTCCGGAACTTGCGGGAGAACAGCTGAGACTGGGAGGGAAGGCGGCCGAGGGGCCGGCAGAGGGGTGCCCGGGCTGGAAGCCAGCTGCTCTGTCCCCGGACTGGCTGCTCCTTCCTCGTTCCACAGGCTTGTGCCTGTCTCCTCTGGGGCCCCCAGGACCCCCCACCGTCTGCACCTGTTGATCGTTAGTGGCCCCTGTGACATCTCTGACCCAGGAGGGGCTGTGGCCTGGGCGCAGGAGGAGCCTGAGGGCGACTCCAGTCACGCAGGGTCCGCACAGAACCGCCAGCCCCAGCACTGCCTGGAGAGCCACCCAAGCAGCATCGCAGGCCAGCCCCCCAAAGCTGGTCAAGCTCCCCAAAGCTGGCGGAACCAACGGGTGCTGAGCCACGGGAGTCCTGTCCCTAAGGGCCTCAGGCTCCCCTGAGAGACAACCCCACTCCCCGCCCAGGCCGAAGTCGGTAATGGGGTTCGCAGGCCGGGTAAGGGCGCCCTGCAGCCCCCTCCTGTGTCCATCAGACTTGGCCCTGGGTTTGCAGCGGCAGCTCCCTCTGTCCCGGTCTCCTCCACGTTTCCTCTACCTGGAGTCGCCTTCCCTGGCCCAGGCATCACCTCCTCCAGGAAGCCGCCCTGGCTGGATAAGGCATCTTCTCCAGGGCCCCCACCCAGCCCAGCGTGGTCAGTGTCCCTGGAGGCTGAGCCGTGCGGCCAGAGGCGGTCACCTCCAGATGAAAGGCCAACCTGGACCTTCCTCCCACTGCGTTGTCCCAGGGGCGTGAGACGCAAGTCAGAGACCCCCACCCAGCTCACCGGGCAGGGGGACCCAACTCTGTGAGGCAGGCTCCTATCAGCTGCAGGAGGCGGGGCCTTGGCCATCGGTCCCAAGCAGACCCCAGCCCCGTCCTTCCTGCCCGGCGTCAGCCTCGCGTCGCGTCCTCCTGGTCTCCTGTCTCTGGCGCACAGCCGGCCCCACCCCCGGGCGGTCAGGGTGGGCCTGGTCTGCCCCCCGACACCCTGACCGAGGCCCGGCTGTCCATCCCTCTGCCCCACCTCCAGCTGGCACTGTGCGGGCAGGTTCTGGCCTGTGGCACCTCCTTCAGGTTTTCTGTTCGTTCCTCCATCAATTCCAAGGAGCCAGGAGAAGCGTGGAAGGACAGAGAGGGGACTGCTCTGGACAACCCCTGCCTGCCGACGGCTCGGTCAGGGGCTACGACCCCCAGCCCCCCGTTGCCTTTCCTCCCCCTGCTCTGGGGGCACATCCTGCTGGCTGTTCCTTCGGGTGAGGACACGGGCCAGACGGCAGCTCAATGTGTGTGGGCCCTACTGGGATTTGTGCTTTAGAAGAGAATTTTGAAGACTGAAAGGATGTAAAATTCCAAGAAATCAACCTCCCTGGTCACCTCCAAGGGGGCAGGTTCAGGGAACAGCTCTGCCGCCCCCCACTCCGGCCCTGCACTAGGGCGCAGCCCCCCTTCTGTCTGGCCCCTCCTTGGGCCCGTCCCTGTCCACATCACGGCTGGTCCCTGGTGCAGGCTGCCCGTGACCGTGGCTACTCACCAGTGGCCTCAAACTTGGCCCTCACCGGCCTCCCGGCCCCCCTGCAGCTGGCCCAGCCAGCTCAGCCCCTGTGCGTGGACAGTCCCTCCCCCCGCCGTCCCCCTGCTCAGCCATCGTGATCCAAATGTACCTGCAGCTCTCAGCCGCCTCCCCACACGCTCTGGCCCCTTCCCGTCTGTTCTGCAGCATCCAGCAGGGAACTGAGACCTGAAAAATACTGGGTTTTCCAATTCAAGAACACTGCATGATTCTGTTTATTAGTTTCATTCATGAATTTCTTTCTCGCTTTCAACATACACGTCTACACATATTTTGTTCCATTGATGCCATAAGCGTTTGAAGCTTGGGGAAGCTATTGTAAAGACTGTTTGATTCGATTTTTACTCACTCATGCAAGCCCATAGAAATATAATGGCTTTGGAATCACTTTTATTTTGAAATAATTGTAGAGTCACAAAGAAGCGCAAAAGGAGTGCGGAGATGTCCCTGGCAACCTTCACCAGCCCTCCCAGGGCCGGCCTCTCGCAGGGCCCTCGGTCCTGGGGGGACAAGGGCTCCGCCCTGAGACCCCACGAGTTGGCCCCAGACCCTCCCCTCCGCAGAGAGCTCTCTGCACCGGGCCTGGCGCTTCTTGGGGCTCAGCCACGCCACCTGGGGGGGGGGGCGCCGGCTCCTCCCAGCTTCCCGGCGCTTGGGAACAGCCCAAGTCCTTTGCCACCAGCATCTCTCTCCTTCTTTTCAAAGATGACTCAGAAGATGAAATGAGGCATTTTGGAGTAAACGATGGGACTGAATTATTCAAACTCCTCCAGATTCTGAAATGACTTTAATGTGTTTACGTTTTGCATTAAGCACTGAAACAGGCCGAGGGGGTCACAGGATTTATCTTCATTTGTGAAATGCTTCTGCATTCCGAGCTCCGGCCGGACGCTCTGAGACGCCGCTGCCCGGAGCCGCCACTCGGTGTCCCTCCGAGCTCCTCCCTCCCGGGGACCTGCGATCCGGAGGTGCTCCGATAAAACCGGGCCCCGGGGCGAAGGGGGTTGCTCCGCTGCCACTGCCCTGGGGCCCCTGAAGTCCCCTCACAGGCACCTCAGAGCTGCCTGTGATTTGTGGGACCTGAAGCGGAGGCTGGAGGAGAAAAGCCTCCCGGGCCGGGCCTCACAACGGCCTGCGCGTAGTAGGATGTCTGCAAGATGGACAGTCCCAGGACTGTCCCCACCAGTTCTCTAGCCCTGAGCAAAGAGGACAGCGCCCACTCTGCAGGGGGACAGAGCAGCCGCCACTCGGGGCGGTGAGGACGGGCCCAGCGCTGCGGGAAGCCGGCGCCACCCCAGGCCGACGGAGGGAGAAGCCTCTGCAGCTGAGCCCGGGCGGAGCGTGAGAACATTCCAGCCTCTCCTCCTGCGCCAGCATCTCTGCCAGGGCTCCCCAAGGCCAGCGTGCACGGGGGGGGCAGGCCAGTCAGGCGGCCCGGCGCCCACACAGGGCAGAGGGCAGCAGGGCGTGAGCAGGAGGCTGGCGGAGGCGGCCTGGGGGAGCCGCCATCGGTGACCCCTGTGTCCCCACTGACCTTCACGGGGTCCTCAGAGGAAGTGGTCCTCAGGTCTGACCCCAGATGGTAAGAGAGTGGGGCGCAGCTTCCCCCGGGGTCATGGAGTCATAAAATAGCCTCCCCTCTTTCCTCCTGCCTCCATGCTGGGGCCCCTCAGCAGGGCTAAGCCCTGCCCTGCCCTGCTGCCCACACCAAGGCCCCCAAACCACCCAGGTGCACGGGTGGGAGGCAAGGACAAGGACCCGCCACCCCAGCACGGGCGGGGCCCTGGAAGTGCCGGAGGCGCCCAGCCAGCACGGAGGAGATGGTGCCAGCCGGGGGCCAGGCGGGGCGTGGATTGGAGCCAGGCCAGGAGCCGACCCCTCCACAGACTTCTTGGCCCAGGGAGGCGAGCTCTCGAGGGCCTGTCTGGCCACGGGCTCCGGCAGCTAAGCCACAAAGCGAACCCTCCGGTTGCTACGGCGCTGTGGTTGCTACGGCGCCATGACCTCTCACGGACAGGGTCTCACTGGTCTTCCGCAGTGGTGCGGGAGCTTCAGAGGGGTTAAGGTCAGACTGAGGTCAGACTGCCCTTCTCCCCAGCTTTTGTCTACGGGGACACCCAGAGGTTTGCTCTTTGAAAAGAGTGTAAGAGGAAACAGCCCTCGGGGGCACAGGGGCCCCATGGAGGTGCTCAGACAGAAACAGGTGAGACAGAGCGACAGAATACAAGGTGCATGGGGATTTATTTTACCATCATCACCTCCATCACCACCACCACCATCATCACCATCACCTCCATCACCATCATCACCACCATCACCACCATCATCACCTCCACCACCATCATCACCATCATCACCATCACCTCCACCACCATCACCACCATCACCTCCACCACCACCATCACCTCCATCACCACCACCACAACACCATCACCACCATTCTGCTCCCCCTGAAGCCCCTCTACAGAGAAAGGAGCAAACATTCCTGAGTATCCGGCATGTCCGAGGCCCTGAGCAAAGGGCTGGGGCACGAAGATGCATCCGACCTGGCCCGGGACCCCCCCCCCCCGGGGTAACCAGGCTCGAGCGAGACCCTGTAAACGGATCATCGCATTAACCCTCACCCTGTGAGTTCACTGTCCACACTCGTCTGGCACACGGGAGAAAGTGAACCTAAGAGACTCTGGCAGGGTCACAGGGGCTGCTCTTCTCGCCGCCGCCTCAGGGGCGGGAGGACAGCGGGGGCCGTGACGGACGCTCCCCCAGCCTGAGCCCGGGCCGGCCTGTCCCCAGACACCGGGTCGGCTTGCAGCTCCCAGCCCGCGGCCAAGCAGACGCTCAAGTCCTGGAAAAGCATCAATTCAGGGCATTTGCCACTGTCCCTTCGTGCCCTTTAGCTTCCAGTCTCCAGTTCGCTCCGGGTTAAAGGACATGGAGTCCTCTCTCCTCCCAGACAGCCTCTCAGAGCAGGGGCGCTCACACTTGCGGGGCCTCGGGTGCGGGCGGAGTCGTTAAAACAGACCCCTGGGCCCCCCCCCAGACTGTTGCATGGGCCTACGGTGGGGCCGAGAGTCTCATCTCCAGTGAGTGAGGTGTCAGGTGGCTGCTGTTCCGGGGGCCCCACCTTGAGGGCCTCTGCAGAGGAGCTTTGAGCCAGACACCGCCCCCTCCTGCACTGTCACGAGCCGGGGAGGGGCCTCCCTGGAGGCGCAGGGGTTGAGTCTCATCACTATGATGTTATCTGCAGCCACAGCAGCACGAGTTCGATCCCGGCCGGGGAGCTTCCCACAGGGCGCAGCAGACCCCTCCTGTCTCCCCGCTGCTCCCTTCAGTGGACTTTAGTGGATCCGCCTGTTCTGCTCCCCACTCTGTCTCTGGGGAGTCCTCTCAACCCCCCACACCTCAGTTCTTGTATGCACAAATAAATGCAAAATAAATCTTTAAAAAAAAAAAAAGAGCCGGGGAGAAGTGAGC
>PVIJ01012937.1:0-47295 GCA_004024925.1 Scalopus aquaticus | reverse complement strand
CAGGTCTTTTATCCATTTTGAGTTGACTTTTGTGCAGGGTGTGAGGTAGTAGTCTAGCTTCATTTTTTTGCATGTGGCTGTCCAGTTTTCCCAGCACCATTTATTGAATAGACTGTCCTTGTTGCACTGCATTTTCTTTGCTCCTTTGTCAAAGATTAGTTGTTCATAGATATGTGGCTTTAATTCTGGGTATTCTATTAACTACTCAAAATAATAGACCAGTTCAGTAAAGTAGCAGGATACAAAATCAATGCACAAAAGTCAGTAGCATTCCTCTATGCAAGCACCCAATCTGAAGACGAAGAAATTAAGAAATCCATCCCCTTCAAAATCAAAACCAATAAAATCAAATATCTGGGAATAAATCTAACAAAAGACATAAAGGACTTATACAAAGAAAACTACAAAACTCTGTTGAAAGAAATAGAAGAAGACACAAGAAGATGGAAAGGCATTCCTTGTTCATGGATTGGAAGGATTAACGTTATCAAAATGGCAATCCTACCAAAAGCAATTTACAGATTTAATGCTATCCCAATAAAAATCTCAACAACATTCTTCAAAGAAATAGATCGACTACTGATGAAATTCATATGGAACCACAAAAAACCTCGCATAGCTAAAGCCCTACTAACTAAAAAGAAAGAAAACGGAGGAATTTCACTCCCTGATTTCAAATTATACAACAGTACTTTATTTTTAAGGCAGAACATAGAAAAAATTCTAAATGTACATCTCAGCAAAACTGCAAAGAAGAACTTATGCTTATTTTACTTAAACTTTTTCAAACAATTGAAGAAAAGGGAATACTTCCTTACACCTTCTAGGACATATACATTACCCTTTTACCAAAACTAGAAAAAGATATCACAGAAAAGAAAACTACAGATAAATATCTCTGATGAATAGAGTTGCAAAAATTCTCAACAAAATACTACCAAACTTAATTCAATGATACATTACAGGATCATACACTACAACCAAGAGGGAATTATTCCAGGGATGCAAGGATAGAATAACATGCTAAAATCAATCAATATAATACAGAAATAATACAGAAATCATATGATATCAACAGATTTCAAGAAAGCATTTAAGATACAGTACCTGATTGTGATAAAAAAAAACTATTAACAAAATGGGAGTAGAAGGACCCTACTTCAACATAATAAAAGTTATATACACAAACCTACACCAATATTATACTTAATAGTGAAAAACTGAGAGCTTTTCCCTTCAAGATCAGGAACAAGGTAAGGAGCCCACTGTCACTACTTCTGCTTAATATAGCATTAGAGTTCTTAGATAGCACAATCAGACAAAAACAAGAAATAAAATGAATTAAGATTGTAAAAGAAGTTAAACTATCATTATTTGCCAATAACATAGTATTATATATAGAAAGTTCTAAATACTCCACCAAAAATCTATTAGAAAAATAAAGTAGCAGTGACATACAAAAATCTGTTGCATTTTTATATTCTACAAATGAGGAAGGAAAAGAATTTAAGAAAATAACTCCATTTATAATCACAAAAACACTAACCTAACTAAGCATGTAAAGGATCTTTACAAAGAAGACTACATGACAATATTAAAGGATATAAAACAAGACACATATTCATACATGGGGAGAATTAATGTAGTCATAATGACTATTTTATAAAAAAAACAATATATAGATTTAATTTAATCCCCATTAAAATTCCAATGATACTCAAGGAAATAGCACAAAAATCACTAAAATTTACAAAGAACAATAAAAGACCCAGAATAGTTAAAGCAATACTGAGAAAATAGAAGGAAAATGGAGGCATACTGTGAGCTGATTTTAGCTATGTTATAAAATAACAGTACTTAAAACAATATGGTATTGGCATAAAAATAGACACATGGATCAATATAACAGAATCAAAAGCACAAAAATAAGTCCACGCATATATCAATACCTAATTTATAACAAAGAAGTCATGGTCATATGATGGATAAAGTAGAATCTTTTTAACAAATGGTGCTAGGGAAACCAGATGGACACAGAAAAGAATGAAGTTGGATCACTGTCAACTCCATGCACAAAAAAATAAATTTAAAATGGATTATAGATGTAAGACCCATGACAATAAGATATACAGAAGAAAGAATTGGTGATATGTTTCATGACATCAACCAATAGAGACTTCAGCAAATGAAATAAAAGTAAAAAACAATTTTAACTACCACAAATTAAAGTTTTTACATTATGCAAGAAAATATTAGCAGAATCAAAAGACATCCTACTGAATGGGAGAAGATAACATATTCACACATCATACAACTGACAAGACATATAAAGAACTCATCCAACTTCACAACTGAAAGAGGGGAGAGAGAGGGAGAGAGAGGGGGAGGGTGAAGGGAAAGGAAGGGGGAGAGGGAGAGGGAGAGGGAGAAAAGAACCTAAAAAATAGGCAGCAGATTTGAAAAGACAAGTTATCAAAGAGGTTATATAGAAGGAAAAATTCTCACCATGGCTTTTAATAAGGGAGATGCAATTCAAACCATAATGAGGTGTCCTCTCACTCCTGTGAGGAAGGTATACATTAGAAAGACCTTCAACAAGAAGTGTTAGAGAAAATGTGAAGAAAGAGGAAATCTAATTCGGCGCGAATATAAACTGGTACAGCCATTTTGGAAAACAGTCTAGACCTACCTTTGAAAAATTAAAAATGGGAATACCATATGAGCCAGCAATCCCACTAATGGGTATTCCCATTTTTAGTTTTTCAAAGGCATATGAAATATGAAGAATATGAAATAATCAACCCCCAAAATTATATGTTCCACAATATTTACTGCAGCCTTACAATAGCTAGGACACAGAAACAACGTAAAATGCACATTGATACAGGACTGGATAAAGAAGATATGGTATACCCACACAATGGAGTACTACTCAGCAAAAAGAAAAGATGAAATAATACAATTTACAGCAAAATGAAAGGAGCTCAAGGGAATTATATGTAGTAAAGTAAGCAGAATGTTAAAGACAAATATTAGACAATTTCACATATATGAGCAAAATAAGGAATTAAAGAAGATGAACTGATAAAGTGAAACAAATATAAACTAGCTGACACTGATAACCAAAGTGAGGTTTCTAATGCTAAGAGATGGGTGGAGTGGGGAGGGGAAAGGGTCAATGGAGTAGGTGGTGGAAAAAATAAAAAATGAAAAAAAAGTACATGCAGTCCATGCTTAAAAAAAACAGAAAAGTTTCAGGTGGATGTGAACTAATTAACATTGCAGAGTAGTACAATAAAAGTACCCAAAGGAAATCAAAATACAGCTGATTGGCAAATGAACAATGAGACTCCTGGTTACAATACTCTTTCTAAAAGCTTAATACATTCATCTCCAAATACTTTCATCTATTTTAATATATTTTGAAGGAACAGACTGACATTTAGTGTGTGTTTCAATTTAGTCAATTTTAATTTCATGTGAATACATGTACATTTTCCCATTATCACTTGTCTAAACGTCCTCTAAGTGTTGTTATTCCACTGAAAAATTAAAGACTCAATCAGCAGAATTTTCTCATGTTACTTTGTGTTTTAAGAAAACCTAATTGCTTTCATAGCAAAACGTCACCTATAGAGAAATGAACTGAAAATAGGAAGCAGGAATCCATTCATCTAACCATCAGTGTATCTCTCTAGCTTCACACACACACACACACACACACACACACACACACACACACACACACAATTTCATGCATATGCACAAGTAATAATTTGATAGCGCAGAGACAGAGATATTATGAGGAATTTGCTCATATGGTTATCAAGGCTAAGAAGTCCCACAATCTGCCATGTGCAAGCTGGAAATCCAGGAAAGCTGGTGGTATAATTAGAGTTTCAAGTCCAAAGGCCTGAGAACCAAAGGAATTGAAGGTTTAAATTCCAGTCCAAGAGCAGAAGACTAGTGTCTCAGTTTAGGCAGACAGGCAGGAAGGGAAGTAATTCACACTTCCTCCACTTTTTGTTCTACTCAGGTCCTCAAGGCATTAAATAAGGCCCAGGTACTAAGCAAAGGGCAAGACACTCCACTCAGTCTACGAATTCAAATGCTAATTTCCTCAGGAAGCACCCTCACAGACACACCCAGAAATAATGCCTAACCAGGTCTCTGGGCATACGATGATCCAGTTGACAAATCCATCAAACGCATCATAGGTGGCTTTTAAAAGCTAGAAAACTGATTATAGTACATAATTGACATGACTTTTTATACTATAGCACATTACAGTTTTTATGTCTGCTTGGAGAAATTTGTTGAAGACACTCACTCTTTAAAACAAATCTATATGTAGAAATCAATTGCAAGACATTCATTTGACTAAAGCTTCTACACAAAAGTTGCAGAGTAGAAGTGATGAATTTTTTAAAAAGACATACTAAAGCCTTCAAAGTGTGAAATAAATTTCCACAAACCAATTTTTAAATGTCATGATAGACCTGGAAACAATTAAGTGAATATAACTAATTAAAACAAAATTACTAAATCGATAGTGTAATTTAGCCCATACTAAAACTCACTCTAGCACAAGTGAAAATACCTAGATTTGACAAGCTGAGAACTGGGTCTCAATTAGATAATATGATGCTACTGGCCAGGAAACATGTAGAAAAGTATCTTCATTCTTGCATTAGAGATTAATGATAAGGTACAACAGATTGTTCTCACAACATATGTAGTATTCCAATATTCAGAATCTACAGCATCAGCTCTAATTAGAATTATTACACAAATGATTATGCCTCCCTGGTGGCTCAACAGGTTAAGCGCAGCACTGCAGCGTTGGCGGCGGCTGTGGCATGAGTTCCAAGCCAGGCTGGGGAGAAATCCCACATGGCATGGCAGACCTCTCCTACTTCGCCTGCTGCTCCCCTCAGCAATGTATTTCCGTCCATCTGCCTGTTCTGCTCCATGCTCTGTCTCTGGTGAACCCTCTCACCGCCCCATACTTCCGGCCTGCACCCCAGCTTGTATGCAAAAATAAAATAAATCTTAAAAAAAAAGAATTATTACACAAAGTCTAACTAGCCACATTTCATAGGTTGACAGAAAGGCAATATTAAGATGATATTTATATTTAAGATATAAGAGTTTTATTTCAATGATTTGACTTGAATGTATAAACTTGTTTTGTATCTATTCTTATAATATTGTCCCTTTCCTAGACAAAATTACCCCTCATGAAAGATTCCTAACAGAACTGGAAAACAGGGATAGGAAATCCTCTACGGAATTTGGGAGGTAGTATAAAATACTGAGGTCCTTGTAGGCATGACAAAATTGGGAACATAAAATACATACGCATTATTTCTAGAAAAGAGTTGGCTGAAATATGAAAAGAGGTATACACACTCTTTTTTAAAAAAAGATTTATTTATTTATGCATACAAGATCTGGGGTTTAGGCCAGAGGCGTGGGTGTGTGTGTGTGTGTGTGAGAATACACCAGAGACAGAGTGGGAAGCAGAATGGGCGGATTGATTGAAATGCACTGCTGAGGGGAGCAACGGGCAAGGCAGGAGAGGTCTGCTGCGCCATGTGGGAAGCTCCCTGCCCGGGGATAGAACTTGTGCTGCAGTGGCTGTGGCCAGCTTCATAGTGCTAAGATTTAACCCCTAGTGCCACCAGGCAGGCCCTAGGTATACTCATTCTTTATGGTGGACCTGGATGGTAAATTCATGATGCATGTATCCTAGTAAGTGGTACAGTTCAGCAGACAAATTGATTTAGCCTATTTGGTTATATGAATATAGATCTTATGAAGTATGTAAGAACTTGGTGTAATGATTTGGGCATTAACAATAATTCACTTGATTGTGATTGAGTGAGAAACAGCAATTTTAAAAAACCAAAAAGCATGCTGATGTTAATGGACTGACATTGATAATTATGTTTCTCAAGTTCAACAGGATTCAGAAACATCTTTTAAATAATTAAAATGTAATAAAATCATAATCAGTGCACTTAATATTTCTAATTATTTTAGGTGTGTTTAAACATTAATGATTCAAAGGTGACATCTGCCAAATAATGGACTAGGACATTCCAGGTCCTCATTTCCCCCATGGAAACATCAAAAACAAAACCAAACAAAATAACATAGAGAATGGCAATGGTAACTTTATAGGAGCTCCAGACAACAATCAGAGGCCTACAGCTACCAAGCAAATGCCAAATCAAGAAAAAGAAGAATTCAAATGGTAGAAAATTTCTTGGTATTTTACTCACCACTCCCCAACTCCCTTTACATGCTCCCTTTACATGCTCCCTGCATGCTCTTGATGTGGAAGAGACAACATCCCAGTTTCCAATTCTCTCTCCTAGACTAGAGGGAGCAGTGCAATGTTCTAACCTTATATGGGATTTGCCCAAGGACTGGTTTGTTTCACTGAACTTGAACTTCAGTTAGGAAGAAGCACTGCGTGCTATTCATGAAAGCTGCTGAGACTCTAATACTCACTGATGCTGGGGCAAGATGTTATGGGTAAAGACACTCAACTGACCATACAATAGTAGTTGGAACTTTCCATACCCACTTTCCATAATGGCTAAACAACCAATTAGAAGCTGACTAAGGAAATAGAGAACTTAACACTATGCCATTTCAACCTAAAAGACATTTTTACAAAGCAGTCCACCCATAAACAAGAGAAGGTACATTTTTCTCAAGTGCACGTGTGTAATTTGTTAGGTCACATAACTTGTAATAATAAATTTTAAGATACTAAAATCACACAAAGTATCTTTTCCTATTACAATGGAATGAAACTAAAAACCAGTAACGGAAAGAAAAATAGAAGTCCATATATATGTGGTAATTAAGCAGCATACTCTTAAAACAATATACCATAATTCGTGGGGATACAGAAAAAGCACTAGTAATGGGAAGTTATAACTGCAAAGGCTTATAAACAAAAAAAGGAAAACTCTGCAAATCAACTACCTAACTTGACTACTTAAGGAAATAGAAAATGAACACACAAAACTCAAAGCTAGCAGAAGGAAGGAAATGACAGAAATTGGAGCTGAGATAAAGAAAAAAAACAATGCAGAAAATCAATCCAGGATTCCTGAAAACAATTCCAATGAAAGTGTGGTTTTCCCATACCAACAAGCTATCATGAACACCAACAGGTTATTTGAAAATTCAATTCAGTTCAATTTTGACACTGCCCACCTAGAGATAGCATCAGATTCCACATGTAAAGGACTTAAGTCGCCCAAGTCCACCCTGTACCTCAAATGTCAGTCATAGGGCAGGCAGCTACCAGTGCTTCTGATCATCTTGCTATAGGTTAGAGGTTCCTAGGACACCAGCCTCAGGTTCAATTAATTTGCTACAACAGCACACAGAACTCAGGAAACACGTCTACTCATCTGATCAAGTACTTACTACAGAGGATATATAACTGAGAAACAGAAGAGATGAATAGGGCAAGGTATGGGGAGAAAGTGCAGAACTTCTGTGTCCTCCCCAGAGATAACATACTCCCCAAAACTCCACATGGTCACCAATTTGGTAGCTCTCAGAAAAACTTTTTTGGGTTTTTATGGAGGCTTCATTACATATGCATGGTTGTATCATCAGCTATTGCAAACTGAACTCAACCTCTAGCCCTTGTCCCCTCCCCAGAGGTCTTCAGGGTACTCTAGAAGTTCCAACCCTCTGATCACTGATTGTGTCCTCTGGCAACCATACTTCATCCTTAGGTGCTTCCAAAAGTCACCTCCTTAACATAACAATCAACATCTTTATCACTGTCAACACTTAGGAAATATCAACGGTTTGGTAAGCTGTGAGTCAGTTAACTGTGGATGAAGACCAAATATGTATGGAAATATATTTTGGTCATCTGAATGACTATGTATTTCTTATAAACCATAATACTGCAATCAAGGAAACAAAAAATAGGTTCTTTGAAAAGATCAAAAATCAAAAAAATTTATAAATCTTTGGCTATACTAAGAAAAAAAGAGATGGTTTAAAGTACTAAAATTAAAAATGAAAATGGGGACATCACTACAGATTTTACCAAAATAAAAAGAACTAGAAAAAAGTACTATGAACAAATGTATATCAAAAAATTGAATAACCTGGGAAAATGGACACATTTCTAAAAACACTTAATCAACCAAGTCTGAATCATGAAAAAGTAGAAAATCTGGATTGATCTATAACTAGTAGAGAAACTGAACTTTGAGAAAAGAAAAGCCATGGACCAAATTACTTTATTGATGAATTATTCAAAACTCTAAAGGGGTCTCCCTGGTGGCACAACGGGTTGAGCAAAGTGCTGTGGAGCTGTTGGCGGCTGCGGCAGCGCCAGTTCAACGCCTGGCCGGGGAGATTCCCACATAGTGGAGCAGTCTTCTCCTGCCTCGCCCGCTGCTCCCCTCAGCAGTGTGTTTCTGATCTGCCTGTTCTGCTCCCCACTCTGTCTCTGGTGAGCCCTCTCGCCACCCCATGCCTCTGGCCTGTACCCCAGCTTGTATGTATAAATAAATAAATCTTTTTAAAAAAAATGTAAAGAACAATTAATATTGATCCTTCTAAAACTCTTCAAAAATTTGAAAAGGGAGTTACACTTGTTAACTTATTTTACGCCTTATACTATATATAAAAGCTAAGTAAAAATGAATCAAAAATATAAATGTAAAAGCTAAAACCATAACCCTCTTAGAGGAAAACAGTGGAAAAATTTCATGATATTTGATTTGTCAGTAACTTCTTGGATATGGCATCAGAAGTATAAATGAAAGAAAAAAGATAAATTTGACTTCATAAAAATTAAAAACTTTTGGGCATTAAAGGACCCTGTCAAAAGTCTGACAAAGCAACCTGCAGACTAGAAGGAATATTTGCAAATCATGTATCTTATAAGGGATTAATACCCAGAAATCAATAACACATAATTTTAAAAGGCAAAGGACTTGAATAAATATTTCTCTAAAGAATATATACAGGTGGCCAATAGACACATGAAAAGATGCTCAATATCACTAATCATTAGGGAAATACAAAGTAAAACCACAATGTTCTACTACTTCACATCCATTAGGATGGCTAATACATAATGAAAAATAAACAGAAAAGAACACATGTTGGCTAGGATGTAGAAAAATGGAAAATTTGTGCATTGTTTGTGGAAATACATGGGGGTTCATTGTAAAAAATTAAACATACAATGACATAGCAGTGACATTTGACATTAGCCCTATGACAGCAATTCCTCTAATGGGGATATATACAAAAGAACTGAAATCAGGAATTTGAACAGGTATTTGTACACTGGTGTTCAAAGAGGCAGTATTTGAATAGACAAAAGGTGGAAACAGCACAAATGTCCATGGATATATGGACATTTGAATAGACAAAAGGTGGAAACAGCACAAATGTCCATGGATATATGAATGTACATTATACACATACATTGCAACAATATGGGTGAAACTTGAGTACATTTATGCTAAATAAGTCAGTCACGAAAGGACAAATACTGTATGGTTTCACTTCTTTGAAGTATCTAAAGTACTCAAATTCATACAGACATAAAGTAGAATAGCAGTTGCCAGCGGCTAGAAGAAGGGAATGGGGGAATTATTGTTTATTGGGCACTGAGTTTCATTTTGAGATGATAAAGTTCTGAAGAATGATGGTAATAATAATCATTGCAAAACAATGTGAATGTACTTAATGCCCCTGAAATGGACAACTAAAATGGCTAAAATGCTAAATATTACATGTATTTTACCATAATAAAAGATACAAATTTAAAAATTAATGATTTATATGAAACACCTGTCAATTTACTTTTAACCAAAATATTGATTAACTAACTGTAATTATAGAGACTGGCTTCTATGAACATACCAGATAAAATGTGCCGTGTTTTGTGTATGAGAATGAGGATGATGGTATTTCCTTTGGAAAGAATGGACAGGATCTTTTCCTATGATATTATTTAGAGCACCTATTAATGTTGGTTGAATAGTTACATAACCTACTGAAAAGTATTAAAATATAAAAAAAACAGACCCTAGGAGGAAATCTGCAAAGTAAAATGTCTTTTTTTTTTTTTTTACTGATTACACTTTTTTTATTTTATTACATTGTTGTTCATTTTTGTACAATGTTTGATTTCTTCTCTTAGGTGTAGGCCCCATAAATCTCCCACCACCACATCACCCATGAACGATCACTATAGTCCCTTATGTTCTTCCCTCCCCCTGTTTTGGCCTCTCATCTTCCGCCTCCCTTGCTGTATGCCTCAGATCTATAGTTTATCTGCAAGTTTTGTCTTTTTTTTTTGACTCTTTGTTCAGTTTCCCTATATGCCTCCTGTAAGTGAAACCATCAATATTTTTCTTTTTCCTTCTACTTATTTCACTGAGTATACTCTCCTCTGGTTCCATCTATGTTGCTGCAAATAGTTTTTGACTGCTGAATAGTATTCCATCGTGTGTATGTATATGTGTGTGTTTGTGTGTGTGTGTGTATACCACATCTTCTTTATCCACTCATTTATTTGGGGGCATTTAGGTTGTTTCCATATCTTAGCTATTGTACATAGTGCTGCAATAAACATAGGAATGCAGGTTTCCTTTTGAATTAATGTTTTTGTGTCCTTTGGGTGGAATCCTAGGCCATACAGTAGATCCATTTTTAGTAATTTGAGGAACCTCCACACAGCTTTCCATAGTGGGTTCCACAAGGGAAAAATTTTTGATTAAAGTGCAATAAAATCAAAAGACCAATACTAACTTCATGCAGTAGTATGGATGGAACCCACAAATTTTATTTTGCAAAAAAGACAGAGACAAAATAATATATATGCATGAAACCATTTAAAGTTCAAAACTTGAGGAATTGAGCAGTTTTTCTCTTTATAGGTGCTATACTACAATTTGAAATATTTATTTATTTTTAAATATCGAGGAAACACCCAATGTCCATTAGTAGTGTCGCCAGATTCCCTCCATTCTGCAACAACAGAACTCCCCTAGACTGAAAATTAGGAGTAAGTGCAATTAAACTCTAACCTTTGTTCTCTCTTCCCTCTACTCCCTCCTTGTGTTTAACTGTTAAATAACTCACTTGCAATCCTGAGAACTTGGAAAACTGATAATGTTATATCCCTAATAAAATTCTCTGTGTCCTTCTGGGGTTGATAGTGGCATCAAAAACAAACATCTGCTGATTGCTAGAAAACACCCTGCTGGGAAAGTCAAACACCTTGTCTCAGGTCTCCCAGACTGCTCAGCAACACTTTGGATTTCAAAATGTGAATCCCTGCACTTCCCTCACATTCCTTCCCCACTTACACAACCCCAGCACTCCAACCTTTCAGGGAGCTGGCTTATGTCATTCACCCCAATAAGCGCCTCCATGTAAAGACATTTCTTATGGTTCAGAGTTTGGCTTTCTGAGCACAAATGAAAAGCCCAGTTTGGCTGTTTACATTAGGACAGAGGATAAACATTTAAACTTATTCATTAAATGGCATACCATTCTGAAGTGAAAAGGAACAAACTGCTGATACACAAAAAAATAGAGATGAATCTCAGTGATACTATGCTGAGAAGTTGGGAGCAAAAGAGCATATAGTAAATATGATTTGTTTATATAACTTTATAGAAGAGAAAAAACAAATCCATGGTGAAAAAAGAAAAAAAATTGTTGCCTGTGTTGTGAGTGGTGACTGGAAAGGGGAATGAGGAAACTTTCTGTGAGGAGGGAAATGTTCTTTGTCTTTGTAAAGATATGAATTACATAGGTATGTACACTTGCCAAAGCTGATTGCATTGTATTCTTCGGATTTATACATTTCACTAAAACTAATTACATAACATAACTGTAAAGAAAATGAATGGATGGATAGATGAATGCAAGCTGCTTTTAGTTAAAATAATGTGTATCCTCTGACCCCAAAATTCCACTGTAATAAAGCATTCTAAAGAAATCAGTGCTCTCAGGAGATAAGCGAACAAATGTGCAGACATCTATCTATCTATCACCTCTATGTTTATCTTGTTATATTTAATGAAGTTTCTTATACATCAAAAAAACTAGTACAATCTGCAAGTCCTTTATTTGGGGATCATTTGAATAAAATCTGATATGGCCATATAGTGGGAAAGTATGCAGCCATTTAAAATTAGATTTTAGATCTGTATCTATTTGCAGGGAAAGATGTTCATGACCTTTTGCATACAGAAACATATAAATACAGCAAATGTAGTACTACTCATTATGTATAAATTATTTGTGTACAGATAAGTAGGTAGATGCATAACACATATTCAGGAAAGGACAGACACAAAACAGTTAACACTGCTTAATTCTACAAGTAAATTTTAGCTTAATATTTACGTTTTTTCTATAACCAAATTTTTTATAACAAGAATATATTATCTATATAAGCAGAGGGAATTGAAAGTTATTTCCTTTCTGGGAAATAGAATGCAAGTTACCTTATAATAACGATTTCTTCTTAAATTCCTGTGAAGAAATACATAATTTCTTCTCCTGGGTAATTAAATACCACTAAGAAATAGTTATGCAGAATAACAACAATTTTAGTATTTTCTACCATGGATTTTTGGTCAATAACAAGATTTTTTTCCATTTCTAGCATTAATACTTTTCAAAATACACAAACAAAGCAAGTGTGTCCTGATTAGCTTCTCTTTTCATGGTGTGTTGTGCACGCATATGTGTATAATTTTAGTTTTAAATAGTATTTTCTTCTATTCGATGTTCATATACAGAGGCAGATGGTTGTCAAAGAGACAAGATAAGAAAAGACATGTTTGTCTACCTTCCAGAAGTTAAGATTTCTAATTAATTTTGCTTTCATTTTACAGATGTCACTTGAGGTAATCTATCAACTTTCCAACTGTCGGACTAGCTGATGAAAATTCAACCAACATTCCCTATTCTTCCTGGCATTTCTCACAGGTTGTTTGATGTTATAATAAGCAGGGAAAAAGTGTTTAAGGGTTGATTAAATCCTTATTAGTGGAAATATACAATGTGCATCCTCAAGAGCCCCTTGTTATAATACAAGGAATTTTATTCCAAATTCTTTTACTACAGTGTGCTTAAGGGTAATGCATAATAGGCAGTATGGATTGTAAAGGGAGGTAGAAATCTATATATTATTGATAATGATTATTTTCAACAAATCAAATACTCAACAGTTCTTAATTACCACAGAAACATATAATAAATGAAAATTATATTTAGCCTATTCGGAACTGGGATGATGCTAAATCAGTTACCCCAAATAGAGACAAGGTTTCCCAACCTTTGTATCTGCTTCATCAACAAACCACTGGA
Organism: Scalopus aquaticus; assembly: GCA_004024925.1. Classification (NCBI taxonomy): domain Eukaryota; kingdom Metazoa; phylum Chordata; class Mammalia; order Eulipotyphla; family Talpidae; genus Scalopus; species Scalopus aquaticus. Next base: position 33,897 of record PVIJ01012937.1, on the reverse strand, counting down.
TGCAGGATGCTCCCAGGGAAATAATGCGCCCTTAGGGGAAGCAACTCCTTTAAGCTGACTACAGTGTAATTGGGTGAATAAAACCAATGGCCTAAAGAGGGGAGGAATCTGGATGTTTCACTACAGCATACACTATAACTAGTAAAAAAAAAAAACATACTATTGCTCTCTTAATTTCCATTTTGGATTGTTCATTGCTGCCGTATAGACACACCCCTGATTTTTTTCTTCTTTTTCAGGTAACATTGGTTTACATCTTTGTGTTTTAGAGGTACAGTATCTCACCCTTCAGGTGTTGCTACCACAACACACCCACCACCAAAACTCCCACAGTCCTCCACCTTATTCCATTATGCTCCCTTGCCCATTCTGTTTTCATCCTTCCCCTCCCCCTTCTCTGGCAGTGTCAGTGCTACAGATTTCTGGGTTTTTTATTAATTTGGCTTTATCTGACCCTTTGCTTTGTTTCTCTATTTTCCACATATAAGTGACACCATCTGGTATTTGTCTTTTGTTTAGAGTGATTTCTTGTTTTGTTTTGTTTTGTTTAGCTTGAGTTTTATTTTTAAGTTCTTTTTGGTAGCCTGCCTACATTCAAAATGAAGTTTGAACTTATTGGTGCATGAACATTTTTCCGCAATCTAATGAAAACAAGTTACCAAAGTGCCTTGTTGTAGCATTGAAATTTATCTTAAGTAATAAGGAGCACAGAAAGAACCACTATTTCAGCCCCTGAGGCAAAGCAGAGGACCTGAGCATCAGAAAAGCCCATTAGGAAATGCAGGTGGTAGTATCATAACTTCAGCAATGTTTTGAAATTGTCAAGTTGTATCATGAGGGCATGGGCTGAGAGAGAGAACACTCACTGGCAAAGTCAGAGTATTAGCTATGATAACCACGTACTAATTCATATATTCTAATCAATCGGGCTAATTTTTAATTAATCCTAATTGTTGTATTATGGTTCTTAGCAAGCAACACAGCAGCTAGGAATTCCCAGTCTAATTGAGTTAATCAATTCCTTGATAATCTTTCTTGAGATTTTTAGAGTAAACTAAAATTCAACTCAAATAAGTACAGAAGCTCTACCCTGCAGAAAGTTAACACCTTAATGTCAGAAATAAAAATTCTCAACTAGTAATTGATAAATCAATAGTTACCTTTAAATGCAATGTGGCAGAGAAGATTAGGAATAAAGATGATGAAAAGGATAATACATAAGCTTAAAACTTTAGGAGCTGCTGTCTATTGCAGGATTATAAAAGTAAGGCTAGGTTTTTTTTTTCAAACATCATAAAAAGTATTTAAAGAATAGTAAACTTTCTAAAATGGATTATCTTTGATTTTGGAAATGTTCTGAAAAAAGTATATAACTATTAGGTTATTAATGGTTTTAGCAACATCATCAATACATTTACAAAATGCATTGTGATTAAACAAACATTGCTTTAAATGTAATATTCTGGAGAAGTCAACCTATGAATTTTTCTAAGATCAATTTTACAAAGATAAAATCTATATATTGTAAAAACCAATTAATCAGAAACTTGTAACAAATTTGTGAATACTAGGGTAGACAATTTGCCAGAATTATTTTCTCAGACAAATTATATTAAGAAGGTCATTTTTTCATGGGCCACTTTTAGTAGATATGTCTATTTGACTCCAATAGTAAAAGTATTGACCAAATTATTTCAACTCATTCAAGAAAGATTCAAGGCAAAAATAAATTAGTCCATATAAATAAGAGTATAAAATACGTATTCTAAAACTTAGAAATAAGGCATATAATTCAGTATTTGACAAGCATTTTGAACATCCTATTAGAATTTTTAAAGTAATAAAACAGCTTTTCTAGTTTATTTCAATTCATCCATTCTCACAGGGAACGTTATTCCTTCAGCATTCAATATATACCTCTCATCATAAAGTGCTATCATCTCATAAATTACTATACTAGTTTAGAACAATAAACCCTACCATAATTAATATAGATTTCCCAGACTATTAAATATTTCTCCAGTGTATATTAGCATACATAATGTGCTACAAATTATGTATATATAGATGAGAAAAAACCTCACACTTTATAAAGCCATGTATAATTTTGAGTTGTTTCAAATATATTCCTGGTTTTAAAAAGTAGATATTATGGTATGATTTTTAATATAATGTAAAATTACTGAGTTTAAGTCCAAAAAAGAGGAAAATTAGGAAAAACCTGCCTGCCTTTTTAGCAAAATAATAGTAACAAGATGTTATATGTATTAACATTGTAATGACCCTGATTGATTGAGATATGAGGGCAATTGAGATATTGCTTCTTAAGTTATTAATTAAAAAAATAACCACTTGTTTATCAAGACACTGATAAACAGACATGTGAGAGGCAAGAAAGATAAAAGCTTGGCTGTGTTGAAATGCTCTCCCTAAAATAAAATTAACAGGTGGTCCTAAAAATTCCCTCTGAAGGTGATATAAATATAGGCATTGAATTTAAGCTAATTTTCGACACTTACTGAATCCACACTGGGTAGTCCTGAAGTCTTCAGGTTTTGGTGATAACTGCCAGGGGTTTCTGCATTGAGAAGTGGCCTTCCCTCCCTGCAGAAAGACGGCTGCCAGGAACTCTTGAAAGCAGGCCCTCCTCCTCTATCTTGCCAGTCTCCTGAGCCTTACCAAGAGATTCTTAACATATATCCTTTTATTGCCAATTGAATGATATTGTTGGCTACCCTCCCCATAAATTCATATTGTGATTATATGCATTTGGCTTGAGTCACAAGGGAAACCTTTCCACTCCAAGGAAGTTATCACTTTTGAGATCTGAAGCTCTGGCTTCACAAGCACTATGCTGGATATTTTACATAAATTATTACATATAATCTTCACAATAATCCACTGAGATGTACTGCCTACATGATAAACAAACATATTTAACAAGTCCACAAGGCTTACATTTCAGATTATTCACATGTTCCAACCCCAGTCATTTCTAAAGAATACCTATACAGCCAAATCAGAAATTTGAAGCACATTTATATTTCAAATAATGTCTTAATCTAAGTTATTCATGGGTTATACAAATAAAGGAACAATCTCTTTTTGCAATAAAAAATTTATTTTTTTACAAATCAGAGAAGTTCATTTTTGACTTATACTTTTAAAAGTTGTTAATACAACACAGAATTATATGACAGTCTTCCTTTGGAGTCAGAAACACACCACACCTCTTGACTTCAGAAATTATCATTTCCCAAATTAATGGTAGCATTTCAGTCCTACTTGCTACCATACACACATACACACACAAAAAAACCCTCTATAATGTTGCTGCTATGATCACACCTTTGAAGCAGGACAAATGTTTGAGTACAACCATTAGCTATGGTATTTTGATAGTATAAAGATTATAAAGACAGAATTTTATAAAACTGGTCTTTAGGTTTTGTTCTGTAATCTTTGGACGGTTTTTGCACCATTATTTCTAATCACCCTATTTTAGTTGTGCATATAAGCATTCAAGACTTTTACTGCAAGAATTTGTTATCCCATCATGCAAAATAAATTTCAGAAAAGAAGAAAATTTTAATAAAACAGCGATGAATTTGATTCTAAAATGTATGACGTTATCCATTTATCCAGCCTCAAAAAAGTATGGTTTTCATTATTAGGTTACAATGGATCAAGATTTGTGTTCATACTAATGTTGCCCTCATTTCCATTTATATTAAACTTGTATTTGTTTTTTAAAGGAGGCACATGAATGAACAGAGCCTTCCCCAATCTCTGTTTGTTCAGCTTGTAACATGCACAATAGCAAATTCAATCTTGTTAAGAGGTTTATTCCTCTATTGTAGAACTTACTTGAATTGCAAGAAAGTTGGAATTTGCATGGGTTATGTGCTTCTGTGAAAGAATGAATTAAAGTTCTTTAAAGACTTTATTTTTCTTTCTCAATAATAAATTGCTTATGACCACTTAATTTCAAACATTTTTTGCCCATTCCATTACTTGGCTGGGGGGAAAAATCTTCAATAATAGGAAAGTCAAGTTAATCTGAAAAAAAAAATAACACCTGAAATGTCAATGAAATCACAACTCTTAAAACTCACAAGCACAATTTCTCACTTGGGTAAATTCCTTAGAGCAAACAGTTTTTCTTTGAGAAAGTATGATTTAGCTTATGTCAGGTAAAAAGACATAGCATCAATGTTCCTTTTGCTAGCAAATTATTTTGAAACATGTGTTATATTACCAAGAATATTTTCCTTTACATTAAAATCAAAGTAGAGGAAGCTGTCACTGGCCAACACATGAGAAGAATTCTAATTAAATTCTGGTCATATTGCAAACATGTACGTCACTTTATTAAGCTACAAAATAGACAAGCAAATGACTACTGTCTTTACTGCACTGCATTAGGTGATGTAACAAGATATAATAGCTACCATTGGTCACATAGGTAAGAAACCTATCTAGAACACATTCAATCACACACACACAACAGATGCAGGCAATACAGTTTAGTGGACAAATACCACTAGAAAAGGAACCCTAACCCTAGCACTTATCAACTGTGGCCTTGACAAATAACTTACCCTTTCTGCTGAACTTCAATTTATGCCTTTATAAAATTTTATTTAAATATGAAATACTCTGTTCCATATTAACACAGACTTAAGACACATACAGCTACATGTAATAGGTCATCTTTGAGTGAGTCCTGAACACTTGGAGGTCAATGGCAACAACTGAATACGGTAAGTGTTAATATTCAGATTTTCATAATTGTACTGTATGATATAAAACAATATCCATTTTCTGAGTGAGGTGGGATTTACCACTAAAGTAAGGATATAAAGAAGTTATTTTATGTTATCTAATTAGTTATTCTTTTTTCTAAGGTTATTGATTTGAGACCTTTCTTTCCTTTCTAATATAAGTATTTATAGTGCTGCACATTTCCATTTAAATACTCCTTTAGTTGCATCCTACAAAATTACATGTTTCATTTTCATTTTCATTCAGTAAAAAAATCATTTCAATTATTTTAGTAATTCTTCTTTTGATCTGTGCATTATTTATAAACATGCTATGTAATTTCCAAACAACTGAAAAACTAATGAAAAAATAACATAATTAGTAACTGACAAATAGGGGAGATAAATTACCAATTTTATATATACATTTCCAGAAAAAAAAAACTGTCACCATTTCATGATAAAAACGATCAATAAATTAGGACTAAAAAGTAAATTCCTCAACCATATAATTTTGATAAAATGCCTACAGAAAACATCACATATAATTGGAAAAGACTGCTTTTCTCCTAAGATCAGATAAAATGAAAGAATGTGGCCATTCAACACTTCAATTCATGTTCTACTGGAAGTTATAGCCAATGAAATAAAGCATGGAAAAGAAATGCATCCATATTGGAAGGGAAGAAGCAAAACTCTTTAGATTGCCAAACGACATATTCATCTATATATAATATCCTAGAGAACCTTAAAAAAGGTACAATAATTCCTAAGAGAGTTGAGCAAAATTGATTCCAGAAAAACAAAAAAATTATTTGAATTATTACATATAAGTAACAAATAACCATAAGTCGAAACAGATCACTTACAGTTGAGTCAACATGACATACTTAGTAGTAAATCTGACAATTTGCAAAAACTATACATTGAAAACTATAAACATTCTTGAGAGAAATGTTTTAAGTACCTTAATAAATAGATAAACATATTGTCTTTGTGAGTTAGAAGACTCAATTATTATTAAAATATTAATTTTTCCAACTTGATCTATAGATTCAACATCGTCTGAATGAAAATGCCAGCAGCCCTTTTTACCTAAAAACTGACAAGTGGATTCTAAAATTCATATGGAAATTTAAAGACCTAAAATAAAATACCTGAAAAAAAAGAACAAATTTGTGAACTTAACAATATCTGATTTCAGGACTTCCTATAAAAACTACAATAGTGAAGAAAATGTCTTGGTATAAAGACAGATGAATACATCAATGGAATAGAATATAGAGTCCAGAAAGACACCCTCAAGTATAGGCTTATTTTGATTCTTGATAAAGTTTTTAAGACAAAAAGTTTAAATACTTTAAGTAAAAGGCTTTCAACAAACTGCATTGGAAAAAAATTGTTGACAGTCTTATTATTTTAGAAATAAAAATAACTTAGGCCCTTAACTGGCACCCTATTCTAAAGTTAACTCAAACTGGATTATAAGCCTAATTTTAAGAGCTATAACTCTAAAATTTTCAGCAGCAAATAATAATTTAGTAATATTTAGTTTCATAGATATAACACAAAAAGGATGTACAAAAGACAAAAAACAAATTTGACTTCATAATAAAAAGTGTTCTTCAAAGGACACTATTAAGACATAAAAAAGGAAGCCACGAATATACAGTATTATAAATCAGTTATATCTCAGTGAAATGATTTATTTAAAGCAAGCCATGGGTTGAGCCACAAATCCCAATTTCAACAATGTAGTTTGAACTAGTGTATCTAAACAACTGTTATGACTCAACAAGACAAAAACCTCAAAAAGGGGCAAATAATTTGAACAGATACTTTGCTAAAATACTTCCCTAAAACAAATGGCAATAAATGCATGAATTAGTCATCAAGAAAATGCAAAATAGAGCCACAATTAGATACTACTTTTAACCTACCAGAATGGCTAAAATTTAAAACACTGACTACACCAAGTGTTGACAAGGATGTAGAGGAAATACATTCCCACTGGGAGTGTAAATTAGTAGTCACTATGGACAATAGCTTCATAATGTTAAAATTAATGCTACTGGGTAATTATCCTATGCAATTATCCCATTCATAAGTAATTATCCCAGAGAAATGAAAGCATATGCCCATACAAAGATTTGCGGATAAATGTTTATAGCAGCTTTATTTGTAGCAGCACAAAACTGGACATAATCCAAATGTCCATGAACAAGTGAATGAATAAACAAAGTGTGATAATATACAATAAATATTACTCAGCAATATAAGCAATGAGGTATGAATTTCAAAATAATTATGCAGAATTAAAGTAAGATAAAATGAGTATTATTCCGTTTATATAAAATTCTACAAAGAAAAACTAATATATACTGAGAGAGAAAGTAGATAAGTTGTTTCATTGAAAGGTTGGGGGTCTGTCTGAAAGGAAAAATTACAAAGGAGCAATTGGAAACTTCTGAGAAAATTGGATATGTTCATCAACTTCATTGTGGTGATGGTTCTGTAAAGGTATCCCTATGTCAAAATCTACCAAATTTTTACATTTTAACTATATCATATTGTTTCATGTCAATTATACCTCAATGATGGTATAAAAATAGCAAAACAGATCACATGAGCTAATAGCCTATTTTTCACAAGATCTTTGAAAGCAAAATGAGATCATAGAAGCTAATGGAGTTGAACAAACCTCAAATGTTTAGTTTAATTTGTGAAAGAATGTTATATAGTTTTGCATACTACAGATATGCAATGTTAATTTTGTTATCAGTACACCTTTCTAGTAATAATTACAATTTGAAATGAAGAGTGCTGATGGTGATGCAGACTACTCACTGTTTCCTCAATTCCACTTTACAACTTTATGGGGAGATTGCTATTTCAAAAAGTCATCAAATATCCAACTTGGAGAAAAACAAACACCATGTGATTTCATTTATATGTAGAAGATAAAGAAACAAAATAAATGAAAAAAAAAAACAAAACAAAAACTATTAAAACAAAATAATGGTTATTGGAAGGGAAGAGGGAATAGGGGTAGGTAAATCTGATGAAAGTCAATTTTATAGCGCAGGGTGGAAACCAGACTTTTGATGGTGAATATATTATGGTATACACACATGTCACTTTTAATGCTCTATACCTGAAAGATATATGATGCCACAATATAATGTTACATATTATTATGGCGATTCCTCTAACTCCTAAACATGGAGCTCCCATATGACCCAGCAATACCACTTCTGGGAATTTACCCAAAGGACACAAAAACACTAATCCAAAAGGATACATGCACCCGTATGTTCACTGCGGCACTATTCACAATAGCAAAGGTATGGAAGCAACCCAGATGTCCAAAAATAGCTGACTGGATCAAGAAGATGTGGTACATATACACAATGGAATACTATTCAGCATTCAAAGAAGATAAACACATGCAATTTGCAGCGACATGGATGGAATTAGAGGGAATCATACTCCGTGAAATAAGCCAGAAAGAAAAAGAAAAATATCGAATGGTTTCACTTATAACAGGACTATAGGGAAACCAAATAGGAGAGAGACACTCAGCGGGGGAGGGGGGTTGGAGGGGATGATAAGGGCACAAAAGGGAATAGAAAAGAATACAAGGGACCATGGAGATGGATCACGGGTGAATTGGTGGAGGGCTACCCAAGGGGAATACAAAATGTAAAAGACATAAATAACAATAATAAGAAAAAAATAATGTTACATATTATTATATATCTATTATATAATTATATATTATTGTATTATACATAATTCAATGTTACATGAAAAATTAACAAAAAATGCACAGCTAATGCTGGGGGAGGGTAATTTTTTTCCTCAGACAAAACTAAATCAATCAAAAGAAACCCTAGAGATCTGACTTAGAATTGAGGCTACTAGATGGGAAGCGTGGGGTTTGGAAGAAAAAGGGGAAAAGGGGCCAAATGGTATAAGTTGGAGGTCTATGGATTCTTTGGCGGTGGGTTGGTGTGGTGATACACATCTGAAGAGGTGGAAACCTATGCCTCTGAATCATATACAGTGTTGTAAACCAATGTTACCTCAGCAAAACAATAATACAATAAATAAATAGGAAATAAAATTCTCCTAACATGTCCTAACAGGAAGTCATGTCTTCCTTCCTCAGAGTTGTAATGATTATAAAATACAGAATTTCTTTCCAAAGTGTGAAGTACTACATATCTTAAGATATTATTGTATAGACAGTATTGCTTTGTATAATATCTATTAAACTGTGCTCTAGAAAACACACTCTTCTGGGACATGTTAATAGACATGTTATGGGGCGGGGGGGGGAAGGAGTTGGATAAACATGGGAAATGTATAATACATTTTTCCTCTTGAAATTTTACAAAGAACATTGAAAATACTCTAGTTTTGCAAGAAAGAAAACACTTAAATGTTATTTTGCCCAGATTTCACATAACTCTTGATATTCAGTAGACTATAAGGTAAAATATTGATTTAGAAATGGACCACTTCTGTTCTAGTTCTCTAGACTTTGATAATGCCATATGACCTTTCTGAGAATTAGTCTCTTAGTGTGAAACAAAGTGTTAATGATACTAGTAAGTGGTGTTAATATTAAAGGTAGAAAACTTACAAACAAGATGAGATTCTGTCATTATGAAATGCCACACTAGAATCCCATGTGGATGTGAGTAAATGTAATCATGAACTACCTAACTTACTTCCTATACCCATAACTTACCCAAATGGCAAGACAGGTTGAATGTAAAAGAATAGTAAGATAAATGAACTATTTAATACAACTTAGGAATCCTAGTCCTACCTTTTCTATATATTTTTAATAACACAGTCATGATTTTTTACGTTCTTGAAGAAGATACACATTTCCTCACTGCAAAATCAGAAAGAGAAAGTATAAGCATAAGATCATATTTAAAAAGTAACTGGTATTTCTTGTTTTAAAAAAAGACAAAGTCTATTTATTCTCAAGAAACTAAAGGTGGCTAATGTTTTAAATCTCAGTAATATGCTCAATGAAATAAGCCAGGAGAATGAAAAATACCAGATGGTTTCACTTATAGGAGGAATATAGGGGAACCAAATAAGGGGTCAGAGGAAAAACAACAATAGTAATTAAAAAAAAAACAAAATTAGCAGGCAACCATAAATGAGACATTTTCTGCAAGGAAGGGGGAGGAAAAGGATCAAAACAGGAGGGAAGAGCACAAGGGACGACGGTAATCTTTCAAGGGTGAACTGGTGGTGGGAATTATATGGGAAATACACAATAATGTAAAAGATAAAAATAAAAAAATAAAATAATTTTTAAAAATCTCAGTAACAAAGGGGCTTAAGCAGAGACAGCTGTTGTACTCAGATTTGAAATTCGAGCTTGTTATTTCAGTGGGATCTGTGAGAACATTTAAAATTTTTAGCTTAGACAAATTTACAAAATCTTCAAGGTCACTGAGCAAGAAATTTTCTTTTTTAAAAAAGGTAGGATATTTATATTCATTCATACAAAAAGTAATATTTAACTAAGCTTCCATTAAGTAGTTATAAAAAGATGCAGTCTTTTTCCAACCACTATATATAAGTCCTCAGAGCAGCAAAACTTTTAGATCTGATCAAATGAAAACTCCTCAAATACAAAAATTATCAAGTGGGGAATGGGCACAATGGACTATGGTGGACTATTGGGTGTTTTGAACAGTATAGAAAATATCTGAAGAGGATACCCTATATTTCAAAGCACAAACAATGATTAAGCCAACAGTACCTAAACACACACACACACACACACACACACACACACACACACACACACAAATCTCCACCCGGATAATCACTGATCTCTTTTCTCTGTAAATTTTCCCTGCCTTGACATTTTAAATAAATAGAATCATATGTGCTCTTTTTCATTTTACAAGATACTTCTAAGGCCTATGTTACAGCATGTATCAGCATTTCTTTTCCTTTCATTAAAGAATAATACTCATTATACGGACATACCACATATTACCAATGCACCAGTTGAAGGACATTAGAATTGTTTCCATTTCAAGTCTATTATGAATAACGATGCTATGAAAATTTTTGTACATAATTCTGTATATGTATATATACCTTTACTATATGCATTTTTGTTCCCTCTGCACCTTTGTCAATATCTGCATATAACTATATATGGAATAAAGAATATTCTCTATTATATGCATATATATTTATATTTCATTGCATGGATACTGCATATATCTATATATATGGAATAAAAGAATATTCCCTATATATATATATATATATATATTATATTTATATTGCATGGATACCTAAGTATGGAATTACTAGGTTGTAAGTTTATGTGTCACTTTTTAAGGAGCTACTAAACTGTTTTCCAAAGTGGCTTCAACATTTTACTTTCCCACTAATAATATATGAGGAATTCATTTTCTCCATATCCCTGATAACTCATGGTTTTTATATTTCTTTTTCATTATAGCTATTCTAGTGGGTCTGAAGTGGTATCTCATTTTGGTTTTACTTTACTGTTTTCTAATAACTAGTGATATTGAGCATCTTTAAATGTGATTAGTAGCTATTATTTTGTCTCCTTAGTAAAATATTCAAATCATTAGTCCATTTTTTAAATTCAGTTATTTGTATTGAATGGTAAATTTATTTACATAATCTGGATATAATTTCATTGTTAGGTATTATCTGCAACTTTTTTTAAACTAGTTTTTACTAACCTCTTCATTTTCTTAATCATTTCTTTTGAAGAAGAAACATTTTTAATTTTAGTGGTCTACTTTATGATTTTTTTAGACTTTCATGAAGCCTAATTTCTGAAGTATAACATGATTTTTTTTTAAAAGTTACAGACCTTTTTTTGATGTATCAACAAAACTTTTGGTCAAACCAAGATTAGTTTGTATTTAAGACGTACTTTGTTTCAGCATTTATATTTAGATTGGTTATCCATGTTGAGTTACTTTTAGTTTACTGTGAGGAAAGGATCTAAAAATTCATGCTTTTGTATGTCCCAGCATTATTATTTTTTAAAGATTTATTTATTTTATACATACAGCTGGGGTACAGGCCAGAGGTGTGGAGCGGTGAGAGGCTGGGGAGCAGAACAGGCAGATCAGAAATACACTGCTGAGGGGAGCAGCGGGCGAGGCAGGAGAGGTCTGCCTCACCATGTGGGATTCTCCCCAGCCGGGCGTCGAACTCGCATCGCTGCTGCTGCCGACAGCTCCACAGCGCAGCACTTAACCGCTGCGCCACCAGGGAGGCCCCTGTCCCAGCATTATTCATTGAAAATCCTTTCCTTTTTCCATTTTATTGCCTCAGCACCATTGTCTAATATCCACTGATCATAAAAGTAAGGGTTTGTTTCTGGACTTTCAATTCTGTTGCATGTCTGTAGTTTTGACAGTGCCGTATTGTATACTGAATCTCCCAATCCATAAATCTGAAATGTCACATCAAATTTATTCCTAAGTATTTCATTCTCTTGTGGTTATTGTAAATGGAATTGTTTTGACCTGATTTTATGAATGTAGCTACTATATACAAATACAATTGATTTCATATATTGATTTATACAGTGATATTGCTGAATTTGTCTACTAATATTTGGGGATTTTCTATATACAGGATCGTGAAATATAGGAATAAAGACAGTTTTACTACTTATTTTCTAATCTGGATGCCTTTAATTTTTTTGCATTATTTTATTTGTAGTATTGCCAGTACAATGTAGGAATACTGGCAAAAACATATATACCCTGTCTCATTCCAACTGCAGTCTTTCATTATGACATATAATGCTAAATGTGGGCTTTTCACAGAGACTTCTTAACAAGTTGAGGAAGCATTCTCCTCCTGCTAGTTGTTAGAATGTTTTTATGATGAAAAGGCATTGGACTTTGTTAAATGACTTTTCTCTGTTGAGATAGTTTTTTTTGCCCTTTATTCTATTAATACAGTGTAATACATTAATGGATTTTGAGATGTCAAATCAATTTTGCTTTCCTGGGATAAACTGTACCTGGTCATGATGCATAAACCTTTTTTTGTTGTTGTTGCTCACCAGTTTGCTAACATTTTAAAGATTTTTGTGTCTATAGAATGAATTATGGAATCTTCTCTGTTTTCTGAGTTTATGAAAAATTGGAATTATTTCTCCTTTATTTGATAGAGTTCACCAGTGAAGTCATCTTGGCATGGGCATTTCTTTGGGGGAATATTTTTAATCACTATTTTAATTTCTTATTAGTCTGTTCATACTTTGTTTCTTTTTGAATTAGTAATGACAACTATTGTCTCCCTAGGTATTTGTCATTTCATCCAACTGATACAATTTATGCTCATAAAGTTTTTTTTTTAATAATTATTTCTCTCCTATTCTCTGGCACTCACATTTTGATACAACTGTTGCCCCACAGGTCTTAGAGGCTCTATTGTTTTTTATAATCTCTCTGTTTTTACCAATGAATAATTTCTATTCATCTTTAAGTATACTAAATCTTCTGTTATCTCAATTCTAATCCCAAATTCTTCTAATTAATTTTGCATTTCAGTTGTTATACTTTTCAATACCACAATTTCCATTTTATTCTTTTTATATAATTTCTATCTTCTTCAGAATTTCTATTTGTTGAATTATTATTGTCAGTTTGTTTTTTTAAGATTTATTTTTATTTATTCATGCTTACAAGAACTGGGGTGTAGGTCAGAGGTGGGGAGGGTGAGAAGATTCACCAGAGACAGAGTGGGGAGCAGAACAGGGAGATCGACTGAAATACACTGCTGAGAGGGACAGTGGGCAGACAGAAGTCTGCTGCACCACGTGGTTTAGCTGCCTGGCCAGGGATGAAACTCATGCCACAGTGGCTGGGGATAGCTTGATAGTGCTGAGACTTTAACCTCTGTGCCACCAGGGAGGCCCTTATTGTCACAATCTTATAATTATGTATTACTTATATCCAACTGAGTTTCAAATGTACATTTTTCTTCTTTATTGAGGTAAGATTGGTTTACAATACTGTACATGATTTAGGGGAATAGGCTGACACCTTTATAGATGTATATTAATTACCACACCATCCTCATCATCAAAGCACCCATAGTCCTTTACCCTAGGCCACTGGCCCCCTCCCTACTTTGTTCTCATCACCACTCTTCCTAAATTAACTCTCTAAGAGCCCCAATTCAGTGGTTATATTTCCAGGGTTTGTTTTGGTTTAGTTATGTCAGTTCCTTAAATTGTTTGCTTTTCTCTATACTCCACAGATGAATTTGTCAATCCTGTATTTGTCTCTCTTTCTGACTTACTTTACTTAGCATAATCCCCTCCAGTTCTATCCATGTTGTCACTAATGGCAAGAGTTCATCTTTTTTTATAGCTGATTAATAGTACATGATACACATAGGTATAGACATATAGATATATCTTATATGTGTAGGTGTATATATACATACACACGTGTGTGTACATATATGTATGTGTGTGTGTATCTTCTTAATCCACTATTGCTGGGTACTTAGGTTGTTTCCCTAACTTGGCCATTGCAAATAGTGATACAATGAACAAAGCAGTGCATACATACCTTCAAATTAGTGATTCTGTATTCCTGGTATAGACACCTAGGAGTGGAATTGTTGGATCATATATCTATTTCTAATATTTTGAGAAACCGCCATACTGTTCTCCACAGGGGCTGTCAAATGTATTTTAAACTAAATATATCTATTAGGAAATTAATTATTTTCATCTTGCCTACCCTTCTTTATGTATTCCATACCTTGGTAACTGGCCCTTCCTTGGTCATACGCTCTGTCTTTCAAGAGAATGAATCTAGAGTCATCCTTAGTATCAATCTATCTTTTTTTCCATAATGCATGCAGTCAATTAAAGCTTTTGATTTTTCTCTCTAAAAATTCTTAAATCTCTCCTCTCCCCCCATTCTCACTATAACATTATTAATTTGCAATTTAATCATTTCTGTTATGCTGCAAAAACTTCCTAACTTGAGATAACTTCCCTGTTATCTCAATTCCCTGGAATTGCTACTGCTATATTATTCCTTATAAATTAAAATTCTGACAAAATACTTTCCAAATTACCTATTAAATAAGTAATATTAGTATAGTAAATGAGGCAAAATATCAAAAATCTACAGTGGTAGTCAAAGTTGTTTTATACAACAGGTGTAGTTTTTATTAAAGGAAGTTCCTGGAGCAAAACATGATAGAAACTTAACTGATCCTAAGAAGCGAAAACATCTTCTCCTTAACAGTAGCTTCTTTCTAGGCAGGTGTCAGAGATAGTATACCTACCAACAACCATACTTCACCCTGCCATCACCTGTCCTGAACTTTAACTCAGATATATAATGTGACTTAAGCAAAAGATCTAGCACCATAACTGCTTTGTATCTTTGGATGTTAAATAAACACAGAAGGCTAAGCATGGAAGATTGTGGGTATAGTGTATCCTGTGCATTGTGATTTTAAATTGTTTCTGAGTTGACTGATTCAGACTGTTCAAGTATGTCACGACACTATTTTGTTTTTAAAAGGGTCTTAATTTTTAAGGCACTATTTTCAAATTATTTTTTCTGGTATTTTACCCATTTTCCTTCCACTACCACCTCTACTTTAAGCCTATATTTATGGATTCACTGCTTTAGGAGAAAAGTGAAAAATTGTTCAATGGGGCCTCCCTGGTGGCGCAGCGGTTAAGTGCTGTGCAGTGGAGCTGTCGGCAGTGGCGACCCTAGTTTGAGATTCCCACATGGCGTGGCAGACCTCTCCTGCCTCGCCCACTGCTCCCCTCAGCAGTGTATTTTCGTCCATCTACCCGTTCTGCTCCCCACTCTGTCTCTGGTGAAGCCTCTTGCCGCCCCATGCTTAGGGCCTGTACCCCAGCTTGTATGTATAAATAAATAAATCTTCAAAAAAAATAAATTGTTCAACAAATATTTGTAACTTCTTTTAATGTACTAGCTTGCTCTAGATTCTGGAAATAGAGCCACCTAAAAGAGAGGCAAGATAGGGGAAGATGTACAATTAATACATGATTAATAGAAATTTAGGTATAGACAAGAGCTATGGAAAAATAATAAAGTGAGGCAAGGGGTTAGACAGTAACAATGGTGTAGGGAAGATATGGGGAAGTGACATTTAGGAGGAGGTTAAGAACTAAGTGAGGAAGTGAACATGCTAGTATTTGGAAAATAGCATTTTAGAAGAAAGGATGAATAAGTATAAAGACCTTGACTATTATGATTTCAACACACTCGGTTTAAGAGCTTAGGAGTTCAGAATACATAGCTAGAATCCCCTTGTGAGTTGGGGCAGTGAAATGAATTACTCTACACCTAACATTACAAATAATATCCAATGAATTCGAGATTCCTCCTCAGTAAATCTGCTTCTGGTTTGTATTTCTAGTTTGTAAAATTCTATAAAATATGGGCCACATTAAGAAGAGATGAAGTTGGTTTAGTTTGAGGTGTAAATGCAGCTAAGTGGAATAATTTTTTTAAATACTGGAAGAGATAAGAAAATAATGAGGAAAATGGGGAAGAAGGATGTTTTTTACAGAAGGCAGAAGAAAAAATACACGTGAAAACAATAAGCATATGGGTGATATCAATAAATATCAGTTATAACACTGATAATTAAATTGATGGGTTTAGGTATGTTTTAAATGATCAACATGTACTATGAATATAAATAAAAGACAATATGCATCCCTATCAGATAATAAAGGAACAGGATATAAAGCAAGTATTTTCTATTAAAGAAGAAAATAGACATGAGAGAAAGGATAAAATAAAATGATAAAAGAAAAAAATTCAGGTCAAAAATAAACTTTAAGATGAATCATCCTACTAAAAAAAGATTGTTAGATTGAACTAAGATATAAATTCATATATACGATATTTATAAAATTAATTTCTAAAGTAAATAGGTGGGAAAGTTAAAACTAGATATTAAGCACAGATACCTTACTCAGATGTATACAAAAAAGAGAAATTCAGACTATTATATCTTTAAAAAGTAGAATTCAAGGTAAAAAGTTGTATCTGGACAAAATACTTTTTAAACCTTTAGACAAAGATATAATCCACAATGAAGCTATAATAGTCATAATAGTCATGAATTTTATTATCAAAATAAAATACCATCAAAACATAAAAATAAAACATTTTTTGAAGTACAAGTCACGTGGGACTGCTTCAAAGGAGCAGTGAATTGAGAGCAGCATTTGACTCTGAAGGCATATACTAATGCTTCAAGGGAAGAAGCAGTAAAAAGGATGCTTTCTTCCATTCTGTTTGACAAGTTACAAAAAAACCTAGAAAATTCTAAAGCAAAGGAAAAGCAAAGTTTCAAAGAACAAATGACAGCCAACATATTCATCATTTCTCAGCCCATGAGAATACAGGTTTGGAAGCATCACAGGAACATGTATTTAGAGAAGTCCTGAGGAGGATAATCCAGCTGAGAGAAATATCAAGAAGTAGGGCAGGACTCATATGGCAGATATAATACATAACATATAACCTAAGCAATTTCACAGCTGAAGGTGGAGGCAGTAGCCAAGGTGGCACATAACTAAAAATGCCCTGACAGGATACTAGAGTTGGGAAAATATAGAGAATAATGAGGTTCTTTTATGAAACAAAAAAAAAGGTAAGAAACCTTGATCATTAAAATATTGTTTAATTTACAAAAAGCTGACATGTCCATTAGGATTACATTTATCAACAGCAACAAAAACCTAGAAAATAACAGTCTTAAAATTTAAGTATTTTTCTCACATAAGAAGTCTTGTGGTAGGTAATCGAAGTTAGTTACATTGCTCCACAATGCCATTAGGAACCCAGGCCCTTTTTCATAGTCTCTGATTTTCTTAACATTTAGCTTTTATCTTTATGTCTACTGCATAGACACAAGATGGCTGCCCCACCCTCAGCCTCAGGTCCAAGTAAGAGGAAAAGAAATAAAAGATAGCATAAAAGGAATAAGGAGTAACCACACTATCAGGAATGCAAGTCTTCCAGAAATCCCAGAAAATTCCCTCTTATGTGCCATGGCCCAGAACTATGTCTTACAACTATTACTAGGTTAAAAGATGACTGTTAACTGCAGTGTTTCAGCTGGGTGTGTTAGTTCCATAAACAAAATCAATACTCTATAAATCAGGAAGAAAGGGGAATGGATATTGGGTAGGAAACTATCAGTATCTGACATTGATGATGAAGAAAATTGACAGTTCTTAACATGCTTAATAGCATGTTTTATTATATATTTACCATAGTTTTACCAGGTGAATTATTGCCTCTTTATTTCTAAGTTTTATCTGGTAAAATAAGAAGCTGGGGTTACTTGCTAGTGTGCAACACTTCTTTTTCATTTTAGTATTTTTGAAACCTAAAAGTCACAGAACCACTGGGTCAATTACGTTTCTCAAGGTTCTTCACTCTGTAAATAACAGAGTCAAGACATGAACCCATAACTTTCTAACTCCAAAACCCATGCTCTTTCCAAGAAAATCAACAACCTCTCAGAGATTACTGAAATTTAATTAAATTATTGCTCTGACTTGAAAATCTTAATGCCTCTCCAAGCAATTACATACTAACCTGCCAAAATATGGTTCAAGTTTGTTTGTTTGCTTTTCTCCTGCAACTGCTCAAATGAAATAACACAGCACATCAAAAGATCCCCATACAGGAAAGCAAATCAGTAGAAAGGCTCAATAAGATAAACAGACTCTCTTCTGGCTGTTCAAATAAAATAACATCTGATAATAAGTTACCATTTTATCCTTTATTATATGTGTAAATACAGATCTGTGAAATGTGTTTAAACAATTAAAAGTTCCAGTTTGATGACTTTAGCATAGACAGACACAAAATTCCTCTTCACAGTAGATAAAAAGGTAAGTTTTAATTCTTTGATTCTCTTTAAAAATACATTGATTCTTTCACTTTTGGAACTAGCTAATAAATGGAATTTAGCTGAAGGAAACATTCCAATTTCTCTCCTGGTCACCAACTGGCTACAGGCACCTTTTCAATCTCTGTGTAAAGTCAATTTCTCCCATTTGTAAAACAGAATTAGAATTAGCAATCAAAAAGAATAGAAAAGCATAACATAGAAATGTCAGTGTTTTCAAATTTTTTTAAATTCAAAATTATACAATCTTTTCAAGGCAATTAAATCACCTTAAATAAATTAAATATTTATAATTGAAATGAAATATTTCTCTATTTTTAATAATATTTTATTGTTATTTGTATCTTTTACATTTTGTATTCTCCTTGGGTAACACACCACCAATTCACCCGTGACCCATCTCTGTGGTCCCTTTTGTCCTTTTCTACTCCATTTTGTGCCCTTATCCTCCCCCTACCCCCACACCCCCAAGAGTCTCTGTCCTATTTGGTTTTCCTATAGTCCTGTTATAACTGAAACCATTCGATATTTTTCTCTTTCTTTCTGGCTTGTTTCACTGAGTATGATCCCCTCTAATTCCATCCATGTCGCTGCAAATTGCATGTTTTTATCTTCTTTGGATGCTGAATAGTATTCCATTGTGTATATGTACCACATCTTCTTGATCCAATCATCTAATTTTGGACATCTGAGTTGCTTCCATACCTTTGCTATTGTGAACAGTGCCACAATGAACATACGGGTGCATGTATCCTTTTGGATTAGTGTTTTAGTGTCCTTTGGGTAGATTCCCAAAAGTGCTATTGCTAGGTCATATGGAAGCTCCATATTTAGCAGTTTGAGGAATCGCCATACAGCTTTCCACAGTGGTTGGAACAATTTACATTCCCACTAACAGTGTAGAAGAGTTTCTTTTTCTCCACATCCTTTCCAGCATTTGTTGTTGCCTGTATTTTTAATGTGTGCCATCCTCACAGGTATGAGGTGGTATCTCAGAGTGGTTTTGATTGGCATTTCCTTGATTATAAGTGATGTTGAGCATTTTTTCATGTATCTGTTGGCCATTTGCTTTTCTTCTTTGGAGAAGTGCCTTTTGAGCTCTTCTGCCCATTTTTTGACTGGGTTATTGGCTTTGTTTTTGTTGAGTTGCGTGAGTTCCTTGTAAATTTTTGTCATCAGTACTTTATCAGATGTATTGTGTGCAAAGATCTTTTCCCAGTTGGTAGGGTGTCTGTTTGCTTTGGTTAATGTCTCTTTTGCTGTACAGAAGCTTTTTATTTTTATGTAATCCCACCTGTTTATCTTGTCCTTCACTTCCTTAGCTTTGGGAGATGTGTCTTTCAAGATTTTGCTGAGATGTATGTCGTGTAGAGTTTTGCCTATATTTTCTTCTATAAATTTTATGGTTTCGGGTCTTACGTCTATGTCTTTAATCCATTTTGAGTTGGTTTTTATGCAGGGTGTGAGGCAGTAGTCTAGCTTCATTTTTTGCATGTGGTTGTTTGCATGGTGGTTTGCATGTGGTGGTTTTCCCGGCACCATTTATTGAACAGACTGTCCTTGTTGCACTGCATTTTTTTGCTCCTTTGTCAAAGATTAGTTGTTCATAGATATGCGGCTTTAATTGTGGATATTCTATTTTGTTCCATTGATCTTTGTGTCTGTTTTTGTTCCAGTACCATGCTGTTTTAGTTATTATGGCTTTGTAGTATAGTTTGAAATCAGGGAGTGAAATTCCTCTGTTTTCTTTCTTTTTAGTCAGGAGGGTTTTAGCTATGTGGGGTGTTTTGTGGTTCCATATGAATTTCATCAGTAGTCGATCTATTTCTTTGAAGAATGTCATTGAGATTTTTATTGGAATAGCATTGAATCTGTAAATTGCTTTTGGTAGGATTGCCATTTTGATAATGTTAATCCTTCCAATCCATGAGCAGGGGATGTCTTTCCATTTTCTTGCGTCTTCTTGTATTTCTTTCAACAGTGTTTTGTAGTTTTCTTTCTATAAGTCTTACATATCTTTTGTTAGATTTATTCCCAGATATTTGATTTTTTTGGTTTTGATTTTGAACGGGATGGATTTCTTAATTTCTTCTTCTTCATATTGGGTGTTTCCATATAGGAAGGCTACTGATTTCTGTGCATTGATTTTGTATCCTGCTACTTTACTGAACTGGTCTATAATTTTGAGGAGTTTTTCTATGGAGTTTTTAGGGTTTTGTATATATATATTATCATATCGTCTGCAAATAGAGACAGTTTAATTTCTTCTGTTCCTATTTGGATTCCTTGAATGTCTTTCTCTTGTCTTATTGCTTTGGCGAGGACTTCCAGTATTATATTGAAAAGCAATGGTGAGAGTGGACATCCTTGCCTTGTTCCTGATCTTAGGGGAAAGGCCTTTAACTTCTCACCATTGAGGATAATATTGGCTGTGGGTTTGTCGTATATGGCTTTTATTATGTTGAGGTATGTTCCTTCTATCCCAAGGATTTCAAGGGCTTTGATCATAAATGGATGTTGCACTTTTTCAAATGCTTTCTCAGCATCTATTGATATGATCATATGGTCTTTATTTTTCTTTTTGTTGATGTGTTGGATTACACTGATTGATTTTCGGATGTTGAACCATCCTTGTGTCCCTGGGATAAATCCCACTTTGTCATAGTGTTCTATCTTTTGGATGCATTGTTGGATCCTGTTGGCTAAGATTTTGATAAATATTTTTGCATCAGTTAGGGAGATTGGTCTGTAGTTTTCTTTTTTTGTGTTATCTTTGTCTGGTTTTGGTATTAGAGTAATGTTTGCTTCATAGAATGTGTTTGGTAGTACTCCTTCCTTCTCGATTTTTTTAAAGAATTTGTGTAATATAGGGACTATTTCGTTTTTGAATGTTTGGTAGAATTCATTTGTGAAACCGTCTGGTCCTGGGCTTTTGTTAGGGGGAGGTTTTTGATTACTGTTTCAATTTCACTGCTTGTGATTGGTCTGTTTAGGTGTTCTGTATCTTCTATATCTAGTTTTGGGTAATCGTATAGTTCTAGGAATTTTTCCATTTCCTCTAAGTTGTTGAACTTGTTTCCGTATAACTGTTCATAGTAATCTCTGATTATCCTTTTGATTTTTGCTGTGTCCGTTGTGATTTTGCCTCTTTCATTTATGATCCCATTTATTTGTGTTTTCTCCCGTTTTTTCTTTGCAAGCCTGTCTAGTGGTTTGTCTGTTTTGTTTATTTTTTCATCTTTTGGTTTCGTTGATATTCTGGATTTTTTTTATTGCCATTTCATTTATTTCTGCTTTGATTTTTATTATTTCCTTTCTTAATCTGGCTGTTGGGTTTTTTGTTGTTCATTTTCTAGTTCTTTGAGATGTGAGATTAGATTGTTTCTTTGAGTTGTTTCTTGTTTCTTGATGTGAGCTTGTAATGCTATATATTTTCCTCTTATTACTGCTTTTGCTGTGTCCCAGACGTTCTGGAAGGTTGTGTCTTCGTTATCATTCATTTCTATATAATTTTTAATTTTTTCTTTGATCTCTTCGTTGATCCATTGGTCTTCCAATAATGTGGGCTTCAGTCTCCATGAGGTGAAAGGGTTTCTTTTTTTCTTTTTATTGTTTATTTCCAGTTTGACTCCTTTGTGATCGGACAAGAAGGCTGGTACAATTTTGATCTTAGTGTATCTGCTGAGGTTTGTTTTGTGGCCTAATATGTGATTGATCCTGGAGTATGTTCCGTGTGCACTTGAGAAAAATGTGTATTCAATTTTTCGGGGGTGAAGTGATCAATAATACCATGTGGTCTAGGTCCTTATTTAGAGTTTTAATGTCCTTGGTTACTTTTTGTCTTCTTGATCTGTCCAACAAAGAAAGTGGGGTGTTGAAGTCTCCTACTATGTATGTATTTTCTTTAATGTCTGTTTTCAGGGATGATAATAATTGTCTGATATATTTTGGTGCTCCTTTACTTGGGGAGTATATGTTGATGATTGTTATATCCTCCTGTTTTATTGTCCCCTTTATCATGATGTAGTGACCAGCTTTGTCTTTTTTTACCTTTTTAAGTTTGAAGTCTATTTTATCTGGTGTAAGTATAGCTGTTCCTGCCTTCTTTCTTGGTCCATTTGCTTGTAGGATTGTTTTCCATCCTTTAACTATTAATCTCTGTTTATCTTTTGCAATTAAATGTGTTTTTTGTAGACAGCACAAGGTTGGGTTTTGTTTTTTGATCCATACTGCTATGGTGTGTCTTTTAATTGGTGTGTTTAGTCCATTTACACTTAGAGTTAATATTGATATACTGTCATCCATATTTTTTGTTTGTTTACCCTTTTGTGGTTCTAATTCTTACCTTAATCTGTGTTTCCTGGTCTTTCTTCTATTGGTTTTGTCTTCATGACTTCTTCTAGTATTCTTTGGAGTGGGGGTTTGGTAGTGATGAATTTCTGTAGTTTCTGTTTGTCGGAGAAGGTCCATATTTTTTCTTTATATAGGAATGAGAGCTTTGCAGGGTATTCTTGGTTGACATTTGCTGGCATGTAGTGTGTTACATATGTCCCTCCATTCTCTTCTTGCCTGTAGTGTTTCTTCACAGAAATCTGATTGCCAGCCTGATTGGCTTTCCTTTATAGATTATTTGTTTCTTTGCCCTCGTCATTTTGAATATATTTTCCTTGTCTTGAATTCTCGATAGTTTTACTATCATATGTCTTGCTGTTTTTTTTTCTTTCGTTGTAAAAATTTGGAGATTGTCTGGCTTCCTGTATGTCAATTTTTGCTTCCTTTTTCATGTTTGGGAAGTTCTCTTCAATTATCTCCTTGAGAAGTTTCTCTGTTCCTTTGTCTCTCTCTTCTCCTTCTGGGATTCCTATGATTCTGATGTTTCCTTTTTTCATGGTGTCAGATAGTTCTCTAAGCTTTTCCTCATTCCTTTTCCTTCGTTTTTCTCTTTCCTTTTCTGTCTTGATTCTGTTAGCATCTTTATCTTCGAGAATGCTTATTCTTCCCTGCATATCTTTTAATTCAATTTTCTGGCTTTCCCTGTATATCTTTAGCTTCTCTACTAATGTTTTTAAATCTACCATTTCCTTCAATTTCTTCTTTATGGATTCATTCTCATTCTTCAGTTCTTTTAAATCTTCCAGTTCCTTCAATTTCTTCCTTATGGATTCATTCTCGTTCTTAAGTTCTTTTAAATCTTCCAGTTCCTTCAATTTCTTCTTTATGGATTCATTCTCGTTCTTCAGTTCTTTACTTATATTCCTCAGTTCTTTGTTCTTTTCATTTAATTCTATCATTTTTTTTTGTTATGTCTATTTTGAAGTCTTTATCTGTTAGGTGGAGGTAATCTTCTATGTCCATATTAATGGGTTCTGGAGAGGGATTTTCTTTCTGTGGTGTATTGTTTTGAGGGTCATTTGTGACTTTTTTTCCTTCCTGTTGTTGGGTTTCTGCTTTGCTCTGTTCATAGCTTTCCGCTGGTGCCAGTGGGCATGACTCCTGGTTTTACTTGCTCAGAGTGTTTATGGTTCCCTAGTGTCTGAGTTGCCTTGGCTGTGGCTGGGTATCTTCTGGATTTTCTTATTTTCTTTGTTGAATTTCTGTGTTTCTCGTGGTGTGTCTCCATTGTGTTTCCGGTTCCAAGTGGAATTAGGGAAGATGAAGGGGTGGTTTGTAATAAAAAGGAAAAAAAAAGGAAAAGGAAAGGAAAGAAAAGGAGAATGAAGATGAAGAAAAGTAGGAATGAAGGACCAAGAGAAAAAGGTAGGTTAAAAGTAAAAAAAAATATATGAAAAAAGTAAAAAAATAATAATAATAAAATAAAAATAAAAAATAAAAAATAATAAATAATAATAATAATAATAAATAAAGTATGGGGGAGATGTGTATTTGGAGTTCTGTAGTCCTTTTGCTCTTAGGTTCTGAGGTTTCTGTTTGGGCCCCCTGCTGGGGTTCAACCCTCTCCTTTCCAGTGACAGATGCTGCTGTTGTCTTGCTGTCGCTGCTGTCATTAGTCATTGCTGGGAGTCTTTCTATTCTTCCCCCCCTTTTTTTTTCCTTTCCTCCAATGTTTGTATGGGGCTATTCCTGCCCCTGGGGTTACGTCTGGTGGGGAGGGATTGGGAGCTCCTGGTCTTAGTTTCTTTTCTGCTGCTTGGGCCCCACTACTCCACGAAGGGGTACAGGGGTGGAGGTTGTGGGTGGCTGTTGGTCAGGGTTTCACCTCCCTTAGTTTCTGGGGTGCCAGTGTGCAGCCACCTAGAGGTTGGGGGTGGGGCCACGGGGGGTGGTGGGCAGTGTTCACCACCAGCTGAGGTCTCTTTTCTGCTGCCCTCCCGGTGCCAAGATGCTGACACTGCAGGGGAGGGTGTGGTCAGAGAGAGTTCCAGCAGGAGCCTGTACCCCAGCAACAGGTATTGGAGGGGTTGTGGGGGCTGTCAGTCAGAAGTTCTTAATTGCCACTCCTCCCATCAGGTTGGGATCAAGTTACAATCTAAGGCCCGGATTGTTTGAGGTGGTCTCAGCAGGAGGTTTTCCGGCCTAACCAGTTCCTCTGGCCAATTTATCACCTAGCAACCAGTGGGGGGATGCTTCTTGCTTGGATTTTCTCCCTGTTAAGATGTTACCTAGCCCCAGGTGGGGGATGGGACGCAGTGACCATCGCGCTTTCCTGTGCTTCAGCGCTGCCACTCAGGGAAGAGAGGGGGGTCGCTGGGTGGGGGAGTAGGAGTCGTGCTCCCAGTCGGCTGGCTGGAGCCTTCCAACCTCACCGCAGTTTCTAACCTTGTATTCAGCGGCTCTCAGGGAAGCTGGTTCGCCCACCTCTCCTTGTTGCTGTTCCTCTGTGTGGGGTCTGATGTCTTTTCTCTTCTCTTTACTCCAACTCTTCGGTTTATTTTTAAGTCTAAAGCACCCCAGGGGTTGACTGTATTGTGTAGGGTATCCAGTTCTCTTCGATTCAGCTCTCAAAGTTAGGGATATTTTTCTCTATAAATCGATTTTTTGTGGGAGAGCCTGATCCTAGCGTCTGTTCGCTACCATGTTTTGGGGGCGTGTCTCGAGCCAGCCCAAAATGAAATATTTCTTAAGCCAAATATCCTACCTTAGGATATGAACAGCTTTATATATAAATATGGATATACAGATATGGCACAGAAACTGGGACAGTTAAATTAGTTTTGTCTTGAAAGGATTATTCAGTTCAGAAAAGTGAGGGATGAAATTTTTATTGTCTAAGTCTCCATTTTCTTACTTTCTGTTTTACTCTCTTCAGTGAGTGAAGGGTTAAACAAATCTCCCAGAATGAAGAAGCTAGTAAATCAAATTCACCTGACAATGGATTACTAGGATCTTTAACCATAACATCTCAGGTTACAAAACAAAGCAAAACAAGGCATTGTTCCTTGAAAGGCTGTCAGGAAAATGAACCCATTGACCATATTAGAGAACAATTCATATACTCAAAATCTGCATAGAATTCCGTAATCAATATATCAAAATGACCTTAATACCACAGAGTAAACTTCCAGTCACAGTTTACTATTAAATGCCCAACTTGCTGGTTGGGAAGACAAAGACAAGGAAAAGTGAGAACCTTACCAAGAGAGGGTTCGCTAGATGTGAGGATCATCACTCCTGACCTTTATTTCTACAACCAGCAACCCCATATGTCTTACCACGGTGCTTCTCTCTCAGCCAGTAAGACTAAATTTCAGTCTAAGACACACTATCAGCCAATATTATTTGCCCCCCAAAATATCTGTGAACTTAAATTTCTCCTCATCTTTTCTTTATCTGCTATATAAATCAGTTAAATCATCTTGAATTAGTGGGAACACTCCTGAAAGGATTCTCAGGATGATCATGAAACTTGAAGGTATATGCTATAGTGTACTTTCCTAACACAGTTATATAATAAAGTCCACCATATCACTGCATATTAGTAAGGCTATTCCCATCTTTTTTGCTGGTTTGTAAGAAGTATAATAGGCATTTCTAAGCACTTCCTTGGAATTCTCCATATTGCCAGAGACTTATTCCAGGGCAATAAAACCAATTTTCCATTTTACACCAAATTATACTAATACAACCTAGAGGGTATGCTGCTTCATTCTGACTCTTCTTAATTCCCAAATTGTTAAGAATTCAATTCCTGGCACACTTCCTTAGTATTAGCAAGCCACAGTTCAAACTTCCACTAGAAATATTACTCATCTTCTACATCTAATAGCTATGTCACCCACAGGTCATACTGTTTTTCCCTGCTGTCTATCACAGGCTATGAACCAAGATACAGAAGCAGCCACCAGTCTGTCAGTGCTTGCTTGAGCCATCTAATCTATCCCAACATATTGCAGAAGGGTTTGACTCTTCTATCAGAGAGTGATCTGAGTTACTTAAACAAACAAAAATCCAAAACAACTTGTCAGAATATGAACAATCACAATTCCTATGGTCCACTTTTCTCTAAAGAAAGGAATTGGCCTGGGAAATGAATGCCATTATAAAATCCCAGACAGCTACATAAAATATCTACCATCAAGTGGTATAATTCAGAGATAAGCCTCACTCCACTGTGTTTATATCTGTTGGTATGAAAATATCATGTTATCAGGTAGTATAACAAACCTGGGTTTTAAATTAAGAATGAAGTGAACTTTAATTCTCACTCTTAATTTCTAGCTGTGTGAAACTGAGAAAGACAATTACTCTGAGCATTAGCTTCAACAAATATAAAACTGGAATAGACTGGATTATTACAAAGGGCCTCCCTGGTGGCGCAGCGGTTGAGCGCTGCGCTGTGGAGCTGTCGGCAGCGTGTGATGCGAGTTTGACGCCCAGCCGGGGAGATTCCCACATGGTGCAGCAGACCTCTCCTGCCTCGCCCGGTGCTCCCCTCAGCAGTGTATTTCTGATGTGCCTGTTCTGCTCCCTACTCTGTCTCTGGTGAACCCTCTCGCCACCCCATGCCTCTGGCCTGTACCCCAGCTTGCATGTATAAATAAATAAATCTTTAAAAAACAAAGCTTACATGAGATAGTATACATAAGACATTTAGAATGGTGGATGTTGAGTAGTAGATGTCCAACAAATGCAACTTTCCTTCTCTTTTTGGAAGCACATTTTTGGTATTTCTTAATATATCTAAATACCTGAGATTGTTCTCTAGTAGTTTCCTATATACTCACTTTCCACTCAACAATTAGATTGTCATCTTAGGGTAAAAAAGAAAATCATTTATTTTATTTTACCCTACATTGGATTTAATATTGCTACATACTCGGTAGATACTTAAGAAATGCTTATCAAAATCACATGTTTAAGACTCAGCTGGTAAATATACTAAAAATCAATGAATGTATACTTTAAATGGTTATGATGTATAAATTATATCCTAATAAATCTCTTTAAAAATAAAAAGAACTCATCCCATATTAATATAAGGGTCACCTATGAGAATGGAACCTGAGATTAATGTCAACATTTTGTGGTACACACATCTACTGTTCACCAATATCTGATTATCTAACTTCCAGGTTTGTGGGAAGTTTCCATTTCCCTTTTCTTTTGAATTAGGCATAGCCATTTGACTCTCACTGGCTAACAAAATCTAAGTGGGTTTATATTACTTCAGGCTGGGAATATTTAATTGCTAGTTTCTATCTCTCCAGTGCTTCCTCCCCTGCCAAGACAGCTGAGGAAGAAGTGTCATGTAGATATAGCAGTGCCAAAAGACCGAAGTAGTTAGGATTGCTAAGTATGAAGAATGGCTGCCCTGGAGAGTTACAGGTACCTGTAACAGACTTTGATTAAGCAAGAGATCAACATTTGTCATGATAAGTGGTGTTTAGCAGCATTCTAAACTGCCTCTCAATAATCCTGCTTCTTAGCGTACATGGCTTGTCTTATCCTATCCCTGCAGTATGAGGGGCTCTATGACTATAATGATGTAGTCACTCCCTTAATTATTTACCTTATATGGTAAGGGTGATGAGATAGTCATGTTTGTTACATAACACAGGCTCCCATGTCACATATTGGAGTGAACTCCTGCTGGCATTGAAGAATCAAAGTACTATGTTGTGGAGGAGCTAGAAGGGATTAGGCTAAGCAAAATAAGCCAGAGGGAGAAAGATAAATACTGTATGGCGTAACTTATCATGGACTATAGAGAAATCAAAGGGTCAGACAAAGGAAAATACTAAAACCAAACCTTGAAAGCTGACTACAGATCTGAGGCATGCAGGAGGGGAGAGGGAGAAGGCTGGCAGAGGAAGGAGAGAGTGGTACTTGTAGGGGAAAGAGTACAATGGTGGAGGACTAAGGGTGCTCTGGAGGTGGGACAGCTACAGTGACTACAACTGAGGGGAAAACTCCTATACTGTGAACATATTAGCAAGGATGTAAAACAACGGTAAGTTAAAAATATATATGTTTTTAAGTACTAAGTTACGAGAGAACCACATGCTAAGACCTGAAGGCAACTTTTAGGAGCTCAGAGTGACTACCTGGTGACTAGAAAAAAAAACTGGGACTTCAGTCCAAAAATGCAAGGAACTGAATTCTACCAAGGAATTTGAATGAGTCTGAAAAAGGATTCCAAATTTCAGTTGAGATGACAGATCCAGCTGAACCATGATGAGACCAGTCACATCATGCCAGTACTTATTATCCACAGGAACTATGAGACAATAAATGAAAATTATTTAAGTCACCAAGTTTATGTTAATTTGCTATTCAGTAAAGAACAGGCCTCCCCAAGATGTCCAGAACAGGCTTTCTAAGACATGTAACCTTAGCATGAGGATTATTTCAGGTTAGTTGAGGCCCTGCAGATTCAGGGAAATGTTTGCCACTACTTTCATTATTTAGGAGAATAAAGGTTGGGAGTATTACACTAAATTAGGATTTTTAACAGAACTAATGTTTCTATTGGAGAAACCTATCTGGCAGGGGAAACATATAATTGTAGATCATCTGGTCTTTGTCATATGAGTTGCCCTCTCCTCATCATGTGAGTCCCTCAACTCTGTCCTTCCAGCTAAAGGACCCTATCCCATTCCTTAGCTCAGGATATAAATATTTTCACCCCACTTACTTTAGAGTCTACATTCACATAGATTCTGCATACATATATAATTAAATTTGTTCTTTTCTCCTACTAATCTACATGATGTTAATTTCATTGTTCCACCAGCCTGAGAATAAACGAGATCTCTCTCCCAATCTCAGGTACATCTTCTCTTCACCCCTACAGCAGGAAAAGAAACCTAACACATAGATTTGGGTGCTGCTTCTATCTTTTATAATACCTAGCCTATCTTAACTGATATCAACAATACAGCAGATATTATAAAAGGACATGAAAGAAGACCGTTTTTTCATTTGGCTAGACCTCTATTGTAAATTGGGTTAGTCTGCTGAATTTTAAAGATAAATGTTTAAGAATTTCCATTCAAATTATTTGCCTGCATTTTCCTCCATCACGACAATGGGACAGTCTTAAAAATAATCTAAGTGGAATATTTTCTAAGTAGAATGATTTTCATTGGTAAAGTAAATTAACAATCCTCAAATACTATAATATATTGTATATTTTACATTTTCACACTGGACCAAAATGTCATCATTATGTTTTCTCTTTAAGCTAATAGGACTAGTGCTATTATGTTTTGACTCCTGGAGAGATGACCATAAATTTATGCTAAAGCATTCTATAATAAAATTCTTCCTTAATAGGTAAACACACAATCTTACAATCAATGACTCTGAAGCACTAAGCACTTGAATGCAAATACTGAGATGAAAAAAAAAACTGAACTTACAATTTTTACAAAGAAAATATACTAGAATAACATTAGGGCATGGCTTAATTATTATAAACATTTAAATAAGTTAGAAGAATATTTGCTCAAAGTAATTGAAAAGCCATTACAGCACTCTATGAAGTAAAACCTG
Source organism: Scalopus aquaticus (assembly GCA_004024925.1). Taxonomy (NCBI): domain Eukaryota; kingdom Metazoa; phylum Chordata; class Mammalia; order Eulipotyphla; family Talpidae; genus Scalopus; species Scalopus aquaticus. The sequence goes on along the minus strand of PVIJ01012937.1, from coordinate 3,190 downwards.
TACTATAAACTAGTATTCTACCGCATGACCAGGCTTGCATAATGGAGAATGTTCAACTGATTTATGGTAAGATTAGTAGGCTTCCCAAAGTGTTCCCACTCTAATGATGTATCTCACCCACCTGTTCTCAGATGCCTGTATCTATTAGAGAAGAATTTACTTGGATACGTGTATCTTGTCATCTCTTAATACGAAATATCCCTGGTAGATATCACTTTAATTTTTGTTATACATTTATACTTTTAGTTTAAATGCCTTTCTAGAAAAGGCATTTTGATAAAAATAAAGAGTGGTAACTTTTGCAGGAAAATGACAATATGTTGAGGAGGTAGGGTGAAAGAAACACTGGAGGGAGTGAGTGGGTCAGAAAATGGATGCCATGGTTTCCAGGAAAAAAGCTGCACTTATTTAAAATTTGTTCCTGTATTTGGCACAACTCTACTGCATTCCAAAGGTACTTTTTGAGGTTAGGTTAGCAATGAAACAAAGAAATATGTTTTCTGGAAATATGTTTCGGGATTGTATAGAACAAAGTTAGTTAACCGGTATCTATGGATGAATTTTTAGAGTCAGCAAACCTCATGAAATTGTATGCAAATTTTTGTAGGTATGTGCATTTTTGGAGGAGAGAGGCTTTCAACATATTCTTAAATAGGTTCATGACCCAAAAGATGATAATACCACTGGCATATAGAATTAAAATGTTATATAAGTAGCTAAAAGGTTGCAACAGCAAAAGTACTCCACAACCCATATGTGAAGCTACCCACATTCCAAAAGTCACTATCCAAAAGTCACTATCTTAACTGTATTGAAAACAAGGAATAGTGAAAAGGTAGCTGAGAAAGAGCTCCTTTTCCATTGCACAAAGAGTCTCAAATTATAGATACATGTTTCTCCAGTAAAGGGTCAGTGACGTGCATAAATATATGCAAAAAAGAAAGGGAGAAATATTTACATATATCAATAACAAAAGGAAGACAAAATAAAATTTTTCTTGATGACTTGATTTTTAAAAATCATTTGCATAAAAATAATTGTGAATATGAAACTATGTCATGTTTCATCAAAAGAATGAATTTCAACTGAGTTTTTTTATCTTGTTTTTAATATAGGAGAGTTTTGAACATAGGAGAACTCACTACATAAAGTAAAATAAAGATTCTTTTAATTAAAAACAATGCATGTGGAAAGAAATGATTCAAAGCAGGGTGCTTAAAATATGTAGTAGGGTTGATTGGTTTGCATCTAAAATATAATTCCAAATAACAGTCACTTAAACAAGATAAAAGTTTATCTCTTTATCTTATAAACCAAATCTGGAGGTTAGTAGTTCAGGGCTAGTTAGGCTTCCTTTATATTCTTGAGGACCCAGGCCTTGATTGGCTGGTCTGCCATCTTGACTTCTACTCCCAAATCCTCCAGAGCCATATACATCATGTTTGCATTCTATCCTATAGAAAGAAGAAATGCTGAAGAAAAGTACTTACCATCCCTCCCTATTTAAAGATATTTCTGAGAAATAGGTTAGATTATGTCCCCAAAATTCATATGCTAAATTCTTCACTTTCAATTACCTCAGAATGTGATCTTCTTTGGAATTAAGGTAATTGCAGATATGTTGATTAAGATGAGGTTATTATTAAGGTGAGCACAAACCCAAAATCACTTGTGTACTTATAAAAGAGGGATATTTGGACAAAGAGGCAAATATACAGATAGGGAGTACATGGCCACTACAAGTCAAGGAGAGCATCTTGGAACAGATAATTCCCTCATACACCTCAGAAGTAGCCAACCCTAATAATGCTTTGACGTTGAACTTCTAGCCCTGAGGGCCAATAAGACAATAAATTTCTGTGGTTCATAGTATTTTATTATGACAGCCTAAGATGCTATCACATCACACAAAACTCTTTTTCTTACTTCACAAAGGTAGATAAAACTCTGTCCCGTGGCCAAATCTAGCCTCAAGGAGGCTGAGAAATACAGTGTTTATTCTGGACAGCCCTGTGTCCAGATAAAAATGTGGAATAGTGATACTGAGGAAGGGGATAATGGTTGTTGGGGAGAAAATAAGCAGTATTTGCCACAAAGTAAAACATAAATCTCAGGTCACACTTTAATTGTTGCCTTTTTTTTTTTTTAAAGAGAGTAAACACATTTTTTACATTTTCTGTGCTCACTTCCAGAATTTCATTGTTTTGAACTGTTGTTTGAGTTTCTCCACATTGGAATCACTGGCATACCCTGAGGACTTCAAAAGGTTTCACATAATTTTAAAATGTAAGCTTTCTGGTCTTTAAATTTAAAAAAAGAACATGATAAAGGGATAAGTATCAGACTCAGTTTTCCTCAGAGTTATTTAAATTGTTTTTGCAATTTACGTGACTTTTTAAAGTAAAGGGGCCTTTTAAACAGTGCTAAGGTATATTTATGTATGTTGTATACTAAATATTTTATCACGAGCTTTCAATGAATTGTTTTATTGTACTGAATTTATCATAACAACTTATTTATTACATGTTCTCTTACTCGTGTTGTTACCCTGCTCAGTGAAAATAATTTATATATTCATGACATTTACTTGCTGATAGTAATTTTTATAACCTTGCATTTTGCTTCTAGTATTCACTTTTATCCATGATGATTTGTAATTTAAAGATTTTACAACAGCCTTCTGAGTTTTATGCATAGTGAATCATAATAGTGCCAACTGTTTCCTTGTGTATGAATGAGGTCAATAGTTGAATGAAAATGTTATTATTACAACATCTATAAATGATGAAAAGTTTGGCCAAATCTTAATTTACTAAGGAATACATGTATACCTATTCATTTTGATATAAATTATCTTTTCATGTTTCATAGCTATGAGAACAGATACCCAGCAGTCAGATGACAAATTATGATGGATTGTGCTCAATAAATTTTGCTCCTATTCATTTGGCTGTGTCTCACAAACTAAATCGTCTAAACAGAGAAAATCCAACTGGAATGCTCTATTTACTGGGAGAGCTTGTATTCCTAACTATAGGCTAAAAGATAGACACTACATTGATGTGTTTTCTATATCAACAAGGGAAGATTAAATTTTGCCCAGCATAGTCTTTATTAAATCTATTTTATTTGTATTCTAATTCTACGAATAATAATGGTACATGTACAGTCCATAAAAAAAAATCTACTA
>PVIJ01012936.1:0-47301 GCA_004024925.1 Scalopus aquaticus | reverse complement strand
TTTATTCTAAAAAAAAAAAAAAACCTATTATGAGGGCCTCCCTGGTAGCGCAGTGGTTAAGTGCTGTGCAGTGGAGCTGTCAGCAGTGGCAACACGATTTCCACGCCTGGCCAGGGAGATTCCCACATGGCGTGGCAGACCTCTCCTGCCTGGCCCGCTGCTCCCCTCAGCAGTGTATTTCTGTTGCTCTGCCTGTTCTGCTCCCCACTCTGTCTCTGGTGAACCCTCTCGCCGCCCCACACTTCTGGCCTGTACCCCAGCTTGTATGCATAAATAAATAAATCTTTAATTAAAAAAAAAACTATTACGAGTCAACTACCATCACTTGTGATGAAAAGCCAGGGCTCACTGTGGGCCGGCCACCACACTTTGAGTTGGCTGGACTGGGTGCTGATGGCTGGCATCACCTCTGATTAGTGGGTGTCTGCATCCGACTGCTCAGAACCCTTGTTCAGTTTGTAAACATTTTAAAAATATCATCCCTGAAAACATTATTAGACTCAATAACAAGACAAAGTGGATGGCATTTACCATTATGTGAGATAAGCCAATATATTAGATAAGGAAATAAATAAGAGCTACAAATATTAGAGGAAGAGATTATGCTAGCCACGATAAGTCAAAAGGAAAAAGATAAATATTGGATGTCTCATTTATATGCGGACTATAGAGACCAAACAAAAGGTCAAGAAAAAGACAAAACTGGCAAGCTGACCATAGATCTGAGTCATACAGCAAGGGAGGGGGAGGGGGTAAGGTCAAAACAGGGGAAGGAAGAACACAAGGGAATATGGTGATGGTTCACAGGTGATACGATGGGAGGAGAACTATGGGGACTACAATGATATAAGGGGGAAAAAGCTACAAATATTAGAAAGGAAGGTGTAAAACCATCATTACTTATAGTGATTTGCTTTCTACCTAAAAGTGAGAATCAACTTAAAATTTTAGAATAACCAGTTCTCCAAATTTATTTGTAAATTTCATGAAATCTTGAACAAAATGGCCAGGGATTTCTCACCTCCACTCCAGGAAGAAATTCGATTAAATCACCTTTTAAAAAGTTATCTGTAAAGAATAAATCCATAATAAAGACTAGGAACCTGCCCCAGTCTTTTTGGTTTCAGGATTCCAGGGGAGGAAAGGGAAATATTTGTCAACTTGGATTAAGGCCATAGGAACTCTGCTTCTCCTGAGATGCCAATCACAGGAAAGGCTGACAGAGGGCAGGAGGAGGAAGGGAGGAGGGGAGGGAGTCCCTAGCAGGTGGTGCTCTGCATTTGTCCATCCCTGACACACACCCCAGGGCTTTGAGACACCCCTGGACTCAGCCACCAAGAGTAGGGACAGGAAAAGGGGTATTCCCTCCTCTCCAGCCCATTGGAAAGCACCAACCAAACTAAGGGAAAAGGCGGAAGAGGGACACCTCACAGGGAGTCAGGAGCCAATCTGCAGGAATGTGTCCTCATATCTTCCCACAGAGATCTGGAACTGCTGAAACCGGGGTTCAAAACACCTCAATTTTTTCTTGGAGCACCCTGGACAATTGCCCGATTCCATGGGGCTTCAGAATCTTTGGGACTGACTGCCTTATTTTTTTTCCTTCTCCTCAACCTAAGAATTTATCTATTTATAAAACTGCAGTAAATAAATATTCACTTATAAAAATTGTAGTAAAAACACTTGCCATTAAACCATTTTTAAGTGCACAGTGTGGGAATGCTAAGTACATTTAAACACTGCTATGCAACCATCAACACTGCCCATTTCCAGAACATTTTCATCTTGCAAAACTGAAGCTCTCTACCCATTAACAATAATACCTCACCCTGCCTCCTGCAGCCCTGGCCACCACCATCCTACTTTTTGTTTTCATGATTTTGACGAGTCTAGAGACCTCATGTAAGTGAAAACATGCAGTATTTGTCCTTCCGTGTCTCGCTATGTCACTTAGCGTAATGACCTCGGTTTTCCAGGGGTAGTGTGTGTTGGACTTGTCTGTTTTCATTCTTCTTCCATGAACTGACTCAGAATTCAGATAGCCCACTTATTTTTTTCTTAAATTATATTAGGAAAATTATGATGCTGAGAAAAGTCAAAACAAAAATGAAATCTTCTCTTGAAAATGCTCTCTGATTCAGATGGATGTTAAAGTGAGGGACCCTGAAGATTTTCTCCCAAATTAGGAAGCTGTCAGGATTAGATGTTAAAAATAGAAAGTGACTCAAATAGAAGAGTGACATCAGAATGGAAAGCTCTCCAAGGAAAGCATGAAAAGAATGAGAATGGCTACACAGACCTATTTATTTGAGAGTTATGCACAACAAAGGGAAAGCAAAGACAAGGTCAGCACTGTCTTGGGGAGGGAGAGTGGGAATGAACTCTCAAGGACAGGGGAGGCGGGGTTGATCTCATTGCCTCTTTTGTGGTGTTCAGCTTGATCTTTAGCCAAATGTAACACTTCCCTTCACTCCTCTGACTCCTGTCAAGAAGTCAGGAACATCCTCATTAACTCATAGATTCCTTTGTAATTAGACTCAGACATACACTCATTAGCTCATTACCCTTTTGAATTAAATTTCCTTATGGGATACACAAGTACATTGGATTTTATGAAATAATCCTCTCCCTCCCCTTTTTTTTTTAACTGTGTCTGACTTGGAGTAGCACTATTTGTTCCATGAATGAATGATTGATTTTATTTTTACTAGCATGGCTACACTGGATAGGGCACCTCAAGCTCACATATAACACATGCATAATAAAATGTATACTCTCAATTCAACTTTAGATTCAAGTCACCTGCTATATCACCTGTTTTTCCAACTCAATTTTCCTGATATTTATGACAACGTGGCCTTTATTCATATGGCAATAAGTTTCATGGTCAAGAGCATGGACTCTGGATCCCTTTGCTGTGGACCTTAAATTCATTACAAAGCTAGTAGCTAAGCACCATGGGGATTTATATAATCTCTCTGTACCTCACTCCACTCATCTGTGAAACAGGAATGTTAGTAAGACCTTCCTTGCTCTGGGGCAGCATTTCCAACCGTGGTTTCCATTCATTCATTTCCATAGTCACTGTGTCTACTGTCTGTTACTAATCTCTGGGTTGCCATCACTCCTGTCAACTTATCTTCTATGGACTTTTCAGCAATTCATCACTTTTGTAACTAATTCTCCATATTACATTACCTATGTCTTCTTAAGTGATACAGCTGCTATTATGCTCATTTAGCCTCAAGTCTTATAAACACTTTCGAAAGACTCCAGATTTGGTATTATTTTTTAATTTCCCCTATTTCTGTACAAAATAGATTGTCTGGTTTAGGTGAAAATATTCCTTGACACCTTGCTGCGTTGACAGGAACATCTGGAAAAATTCCAAGAACCCAGCCAGTATCCTTTTCCTCACTGACTGCCAGGAACACTGCCTTATACACTCAAACTTGCTCCTGGAAGGTTACTGTCCTCCTTTGGTCGACTCTAGTTACTGAGGGGATCCAGGAGTCCCGGGGCTCTGCCCCCTGCTCACAATCAGCCCTCTTCAACTTGCTCCAGGAAGATGTGGCCAGGTGTTCCAGAGAAGATTCAAGTCACCTGCTATATCACCTGTTTTTCCAACAGAACTCGCCACACACCTGTGGTGTCTGAGGTGGCCAGCTGGGATTTAGGGCCGGACACTGGCAGGGCCAAGATGAGGATAAGACAAGTGAGGCACCTGGGCACAGGATTTGAGGACATAATCACTTCCGGGCTGCACAAGTACAGTCAGTAATAAAAAGGAGCACCCCTTCTGTATTATACAATAGTAACCTTTTAATAAGGAGTCTTCGGCCCTTCTTGTAAATTGACAGTTAAGAATAGCTATTGCTTGATGCTTGCAACAGGGGACCCAGCCTCCCAAAGTGGTTTGCTTCTGATCCAAGACAGTGACTACCAGAAAGCTTATTATTCTGCCTTGCTGTAACTTCACTCCCTGTCGTCCATCTGTTGTTTGGAATGACACTGAGTAAGTTTTATCCCTTTTCTGCATGTCAGTCCTCAAGTTCTTAAGGTGCCTCTCATGTCTGCAATCCTACATACAGGACTTTTACCCTCTTTATTGAGCAGTCCCTGTTCATGGAACTCTTCCTGGAATGCCATCTGCATGTACGGAGAGCAGTAAGTGAGAAGCAGCTCCCCATGAACAGATCTGTACTACCAACTAAAGCTAAGTCACTGAAATGAAATATCTTCGGCAGTAACTTTAACGCCAGGAAATGAGCTCTGCATCAGAATGGCCAACCTTTCAAAAGCTTCAGGGGGAGGTTGCTCTGCTGCGCCCCCTGCCGTCACTGAAAAGTACTCCAGGGCATTAAAGCCGGTTTTGAGGGGCGGGGTGGGGGGGGCAGGGGGTGTGCATCACCCACACGTGGGAGTGGGAAACGCAGATAACCCGCCTCTCCAAAGAAAAAGCCGCGAGCTGCTGTCACGAAGCAGGTGAGCAATCCAAAGCGAGAAACAGGAACAAAGTGTGCTGCAGGGAAGGGGAACCGCAAATGAAGAGAGAAGTCCCACAGATTTTTAGACCTGGACCCCTGGGACCCCAGTGTGACTGAGTTCTGACCCGGCTCTGACCTGGCTCTTTCGTCAGCTAAAAGGTGAGTCAGGACAGTCCCTGAAGGCTTTCACATTGGAGAAATCCTCCTAGCTGATGTTTTCTCGGAATTATTCAGAGGAAGATGACAATATGCTGATGTATGCTTCCTGGAAAGAAAACGCCTGCGTGTGGAAGCGCCTTTCTTAATTGTGTGGAGGGAGAGAAAAACTTAATCTTCACGGAGTCTAAGAAAAATGGTTTTTCCCACAGAAAGAATAGTCCTAAAGGAACAAAGACCTGCCAGGCAAAAGTAAGCTGTGGGCGGGGAGAAGGTCACCTCCTGATGTACTGAGCAGGTGGCTTTGACTAGGTCACTGTATAAACACGGTAGAGCTCAGAAGAAGCACGACTTCTACTTCCTAGGAACTGAGCCATGAAGGGCACGTGGGGAGGTGGTGGGATGACTCTGGCACACAGTGGGTGTGCCACGACATGGGTGAATTCATGAGTGATGGAGTTGTGAGGGGAGGAAATCACGTGTGGAATAAGGACAGAGCTACAGATAATTAAGGTTTTGTGTCCTGGGCACCTCACATATTCAAGGATATTGTTTAACATCTGCCTTTGGAGGATCAGGTATGGAGATGGTTTATTTTTAACTTTCAGTGTTATTCAAAACCAAGCAGTGAGTTGGGGTCCTCCCCACATCAACAACTCAGTCACTAGCAACATGATCATTTAGTCAAAGATGTGTTCTTACGTCAGGTTGGGAGTTCAGGGTGAAAGCAAATGATGCTAAATTCTGAGCCAGTGCTAAATGTCAACAAAAACGTAGATACCTGTAGATACACACTTGCATCATGAGGTTCACAATGAAATGATATAGATTTGGACACCAGCACTGGGAACATCAGACAGACATAAAAGGATTTCTCAAAGTATTGGCATTTTGGGCCAGATGATCCTTTGTTAGGGTGATGGGGGCTGTCCAATTTCTTGTAGGATGTTTAGCAGCATCCCCCTGATACCGGCCACCACATCCACGCCAGTCACGACAATCTAAAATGTCACCTCGGGAGACAAAATCCCCTCTGGTTGAGGACCATTGAGATAAGTTGAACTGAATATGGAAAATGTGTTAAGAAAGTTATTTGGCAATTATCAATTCATTCCCTCATGACCTTTATTGTCACTAAACTTCTAGGAAAGAAAGCAACAAGAGCTATGATCACTGCTCTTGTTAGTGCAGAAGCAAATGTGAGACAGGTAAATCCACTGCTGTCTTACACAAGGAAGGAACTTCTAAGTCACTGTTTATTGACGCTGGAAAGAAGGTAACACTCTATCTCCCTTCTCCAATCTTTTCCTGTTGCAGATTTCTACCAAGAAAATTTTCTACCAAGTTAGAAAATATTTCATTTTCTTAGTACTTAGAAAGTTTAGAAATAAACTAAATGGAATCATCATTTACTGTGGCTCCCCTCTCTTGAGCACCTCCTCTATTGGAGGGGTGCCTTTTCTGACAGCCTCATTTGAAGGGCTTAGGGGAGCATGCAGTCATTCTTGTGAGTTTTCACATCCCCGCCACAATCGTGAATAGCTTTCATAGTATTTTTGAATTTGAGTGAGTTCTGTGTGAATAAAAAAGCAGGTTCACTACTATTTTCTCAAATTGCAGTGGGTTTTTGTAGACTCTGTACTCAAAAGATCTTTATTTTTGCTTTGAATTGGAACAAATCCATATCAAAGGTCAGAAATGGTAATTCACAAAGGGTAGGTACAACCAGAAAACAAGCAAAGAAAGAATGTGCAATATCACTGTAATAAAAATATGTAAATTAAAGTGATAATGAAATTACAACTTTGCTTATTAAAGTAATAAAGATGCTTTAGTTTTTCTAACACCCAGTGCTGGTTGGAGTGTGGTGAAACTGGCGCTTTCATATATTGCCAGTGGCGCTATAGTTGCATTCAACTCTTCTGGAAATTAATTTCATCTCCAAAATAAAAACATTGCTCACATGTTCAAATTCAGCAATTCCCCCATCTAATTACTTATTCTAAGGGAACTTTCTAAGGTATGAAAATAATCAATTTTCATGGACGATAAGTCTCTTAGGATTAATCAAAATAGTAAAAAGTTGTAAGCAATTATCAACAATAAACAACAATAAACAATGTTTAGTAGAGAATTATATATGTGTGTGTGTGTGTGTACACACACACACACACACACACACATCTGCCCTGTGGAAGGAAATAAAGCCTTTAAAATGATGGTCATGAAGACCACAAAGTAATGCAAAGAATTCTTATGTCAGAATATCAAATGTTAATTTCATGAGTCCAGTGAAAACGACCACCTAAAATGTGAGTGCGTGTGCTTCTATATACACATAAAATACATAAAATACATTTCTTACTTGGAAGAAAAGCTCAAATATGCTGGTGGTTTGGGCTGAGGAGTTCTGCAGTTGTTTATAATCAATTTTTCTGTTAATTTCCTTTTGTACTTTTACAGATGGTATCCCAAAGGAGAAAATATTGCCCCTCTGTCATCCTATCATAATTTCCCTTTCCCTTTCTCCTATCAGCTGACTCATTTCTGCTGATGTCCTTATAAGTTGCTTTTTATCACTGGAATATGGGAGAATCATTTAACTGTATTTCCTTTTCAATGTTACTTCTGCAGTGTTTTGAATTATAAAGGGAAACCTGCTCATGGGCAAAGCAATATTTGGGTATAAAGTGGAGGTGTAAACCTTTCTCATGCTGGACTCCCTCTGGTCCTGCTCTGACTCCCAGTTACTCTCTGCACAGGTAACGCTTAGTAACCACTGGCTGGTGTGTGTGCTTTGTCTCTTTCTATGCATTTATGTAGATATGCAGGCATTTTTTTCCCCCATGAATGAAATGGTGTTCTACACATAATCCTGTGACCCTGGTTGTGATAGGTTGTACCAAATTGCCCCCCAGAGAAGTGACCTATTTTATATTCCCTCCAACAAGGTATCCTCAGTTCTGGTTCCCTCTCTCCACACTAAAATCTTAAACTGCTCAATATTTGTTAATCTGATAAGTGAAAAATGATCTTTCTAATTTCTCTTAATTGACATTTTATTCCTTATCAGGGAAGCTGACCACAACTTACAAAGTTGGTTGCCAGAACCCAGTTCCTATGTCTCAGCCACCTGCCTCTAGGGAATAGTCTATAAGATATGGCAGAATTAGCAGCACATCATTCTTTTTTTAGTTCTCATACATCTTGTCAGTTTATGAAAACAGAGGGCTTGAAGGAATAAGATTCACCTCATAAAATGGGTTTAAGGCCTGTATCTTAGGTTGGCTTATTCTGTTAGATGCCACTTCATTGATTGCCAATAAGAATATGTCGATTTTTTAAAATTTGCTGTTTCTTCCATATTTGCAGCTAGTGGCTAAGGAAATCAGTCAACTTGAGATATTTAAATTAAAAAAAAAATCTATGCATCTCTACAGTTTTTTTTTTTTTTTTGTGAGACATTGTTCTTCAAGGTTTGCTAGAAACTAAAGCATGTTCCTTTCACCCCAGTGACCCCAGGTACAAATGTTTGTGTCATTCTGATGTGACACAGGTAATATAGATGGTTCTACAAAGCTGCTATGGGTTTTTTTTTTAAGATTTATTTATTATTATTATTTTTTTTTATTTATACGTACAAGCTGGGGCACAGGCCAGAGGCGTGGGGCAGCGAGAGGGTTCACCAGAGACAGAGTGGGGAGCAGAACAGGCAGACCAGAAATACACTGCTGAGGGGAGCAGCGGGCCAGGCAGGAGAGGTCTGCTGCGCCATGTGGGATTCTCCCCGGCAGGGCGTCGAACTTGCGTCACCACTGCCGACAGCTCCACAGCGCAGCGCTTAACCGCTGCGCCATTTGGGAGGCCCAAAAGCTACTATGGGTTTTAACAGGGACTCTCTTGGGTTGTAGGAGGCAGAACTCAACATGGTGTTTCAAAGGAAATTTACAAATTTGTGGCACCACCTCATGAGCATAAAGAGTTTGCACTTATTTCCCCTCGCCTGTTATTTGCCTTCTGTGCCACAGCCAGACTAGGTGTGACCTGTATCCAGAGGTGAAGTCCACACCAACTCCTGAGAACACTATTCCTCCAGCTTCTAAAGGTTACGTACATACCTCTTCCATGGCGCCAGCGCCACAAGAGCTGTTGGAGAAGCAAGGCCGTCGGACACGCGAGCAGAGACAAGAAGGGCACACAGCGAGGGGTGCCGTGTCCTTGTAACGTGGCCAGAAACAGTGAGCTTCGTTTCTCATCACAGCCCCTCCGTCTCCTCAGCAGACACGAAGCAGTGAGGCTGCCCTCAGCTGTGGCCACTGCGCAGAGCACACCCTGTATCATAACATGAGACGTATCTGCTCTTCACCTCAAGAGAGAGAGGGAAGGAGTTATCCCTCCAGGTAGGGGGATCCCGAGGAGTTCCAATAGTCCAAAACCTCCTCCAGGGCCTCCCTGGTGGCGCAGCAGTTGAGCGCTGCGCTGTGGAGCTGCCGGCAGCGGTAATGCAAGTTCAATGCCCAGCCAGGGAAAATCCCACATGGTGCGGCAGACCTCTCCTGCCTCGCCCGCTGCTCCCCTCAGCAGTGTATTTCTGATCTGCCTGTGCTGCTCCCCACTCTGTCTCTGGTGAAGCCTCTCGCCACCCCACACCTCTGGCCTGTACCCCAGCTTGTATAAAATATATATATATATATATATATATATATAAAACCTCCTCCAGAGCTTTTAAATAACTGCTTGTCTTTGGGTTTGCTTTTCTAGAACACTTAAACCCCATCTAGAAAGGTGTGAGACCTAAGTCTCACAGGTCACCCATCTAGACTTAGCTTATGTGGCACCCCTGTGGTAACAGACTTCTGTAAGTGTGGATACCAACAATAAATGTGTAATTCATACAGACTAAGCGCTCACTGTGTGTTCACAAAATGGCATGCACCCTACCAGCCTGAGTTCACGTGTGTTTGTGGGCAGCTGAGTGCAGGTTGCAAAGGAGGCTGTTGTTGGCTCAGGGCTGCATTTTCCCCAGTTTCCTGTTGTGAGGACACCAAGTTGACAGTGTTTGAGAGAACATTATAGAAAAAAATGGAGCCTCTTAAAGAAGATTTGAATAGTAATTTGTGGAACTATTCATTGAATATATATAGAAAGCTTTTCTGTGCTGGAGAGAAAGATTCACACATGTCTCTCATGGTTGCTTCTAGAAAGACAGCATCTGGAGGCTAGATCAGAGAGGGTCCTCCGAGGATCACTCAGCTCTGCACGCTGTAGTGGGGAACGGGAGCAGGCAACCTGGGGCTGGGTGGCAAAACTTTTGTCCTAGCATCAGAGCTGTCCAAGTTCATCCTGGGGAAGGGGGACCACGCTCCTCAGGTTCACAGATCTTAAGAAACCTCCCTTGCTGTGTAACCGTGTGACCTGCAGCAAGTGCTTAACTCTTTTCACCCTGAGTTTCCTCGTCTGTGAACAGGGCTAATACTCCTTGCCCAGTCAGGGCTGATGGAGAAGGCAGACTGACATCCTTGCAGCCCCTGACTCACCTGGGGAATCTTTCCTTTTAGGTGTCTTCCCCTTTCTCCTGCTCTTGGTGAGAAAGAGAGAATGTGGACTCGACGGCCACAGAGCCAGCTCTCACAGGGTCATGAAGCCTGGTTTCCACGTACTAGGTCAACCACCCACAAGCTGGTGCCTTTGAAAAAATGAACTGATTTGAAAATCAGTTTTCTTTGCAAAATGAGGCACACCTGCTTCCTGGGGAACTGGGGTATATGTGAAATGTGGAACATGTGGAAGAGCTTGCAGGGTGCTAGTGCTTTGCTCCTGTTTGGAGGCTGCCACCATGCTGACCTTGCTTGCTGTGGAGGGCATCCTGCAGACGCCAAGCTGGGGTTTGAGTGTGACATGTCCCGGAAGCCAAGTGACGGGGATAAAAACTCCATATCTCTCTCTAATCCTGGGAGCCAAAAGCTCTGGCTAAATCACCCTGCCTATGAGTTAACAGAGGATCAGCAGGAGGGAGAAGCTGCCAGAGCAGAGTTGCCTGCTGGGGCAGCCTCCAGCCAGCAGGCCCACCACGTGAAGGGGTGGAGTATATCACAGTGAGCAACAGCTTCAGGCAGAATGGGCACTGCTCCTTCACTTGCACCTCTGCCCCTGCACCACTAACCCCCCCCAACTTCGGGGGAGGCCCTAAGGGCAGCATTGCTGAGACTGTTCTCTCCTCTGCAAACTTCTGCGGTATGGCCTTGGTGGCTTTTTAAAGGCATGCTTGCAGATGGAGCTGTGCCTATTCAGGACAGGTCCTGGAGAGACTGTGTATGAAGTAAAAATATTTGCTCCAGATTCTGTCTGGATCAGCCATCTCCCGCAGGAGTCACACTCTCCTGAGCCACAAAAAGAAGAGTCTAGAGCTGCCCCCACCCAAGTATTAGGGGCTAAAGGGACAGAGGGACCTGCCTCTTGCTTTTACAGGGCTACCTCATTCCCCTGGGCAGGAGAATTTCCTGGCCTACTTGATGAATTGGGATTTTGCAGTGTATTAAAAAAAAATGGATATTTCTCCCAAGGAAGATAAATCCTTTCTCATGTTGTTAACAATTTGCTCAGACAGACCAGAGCAAGTCCACAATGAAGCCGGAATGGGTATCCAGGACTGCTGGGTCTCCATCCAGGCTGTCATGGCCAAGTCCACGATCACCCTTCCTCCTCGCGCCTTGGAAAGTGATGTCCTAGGGGGTGCAGGCACCTGTATGAGGGAGTGAGAAGGGCTCTGGCTCTGTCAACATACCTGGATCAAATTCTGGCATTGCCAATTGCCAGCTCTGACTGCAGAATGACTCTTACTGTCTCAGAGTTTTCGAGGCTCCAGCTGTACAATAGAGTCCATGTATCTTCCCTGGAAGGGTTAAATATGAGAAGATGTATAGAGAGCAAACACCATACCTGGCCCAGAGCAATTTCTCAATAAATGAAAGCTATTCTTATCTCACCCTTCAGGTCCTGTTTCTTCCCAGCTGAGTATGTGGGAAAGCCTCTTAACTTGAACTTGATTCCCTCATATGTAAAATAAGGGGTGTCTCTCTATTTGATAACAGATAACACAGCCACACCTGCAGGCAGACAGGGTTGACATTGGCACCCAGAATCCCACTGACAGGTCATCCAGCAGGTGTAGATGACAGCACAGAGGTGATGGATGTGACTGAGTAAATCCTTCCATGGCCTTTCTAATAAATTGTTTTTGCTTCTTAGAATTCTGTCATTGAGCAAGAAAAATGCCAGGTGGTCTGGAGAAGGCGTGTCATCGGTGCATTTCTAAAATTGCCAGCAATGGGGAGTGATAGCGCTGAGCAGTGCCTGCGCTTTTGGAAGATTAGGGATGCTGGGGCCATGTGACTTGTCACAGCCCACAGCGGGCCATGTGGAGGTCCCTGCTTGGCTCAGGCAGGTCCTAGCATGGCAGAGGGAAGGACAGTGTTGGGCCCTCTATTGAGGCCTCTACTTCTTTCCTTGCTTATTCATCTTTAGCTTGTCTTTTCGGTAGTGGGGAAAATGTTTGAATAATTGAAGTCATGATCTAACCAGCAGATAGAAGACAGTGGAGCTGGGAGCCTACTAGAGAGGCGTGAAAGCCCTGCACTAGTGTTGGGGGTTACCTTCCCTGACCCCCCCCCCACCCCACTCTCTCCTTGCCAACTTGTATTTTCCCTACTGTCACCTGCTGGGGGTGTCCAGAGGGCCTGGACCACATTGCAGAAGGCCCATGGTATATTATAACATTTGGAGGATCCCAAAAGCAAATCCCAAGCCTGGGGGCTCCTCAAGATGAAAGCATTTACCTCTTGGGAAACGAGGTAGACGGTCTAACTTTCAGGCAAATGAAATGTAAATAAAGGGAACCTGGTGGGAAGCCTTAATCGACAAATCATAGAACAATGATCAAATAATATTAGGACAGCGTGATCAGTAGTATCAGTAGGCAGAGCAGACGAAGGTAGAGGGCTCAGGAGAACAGGGGCTGAGGATGGGCACCATGTGATGTCCAACCTTCCTACTGTGTGGCACACAGTAGGGCCAAAGGAACTTGCCACTGATGACTAAATGGCGAGCACCAACTCCTAGAGCTGAGCTTTTCTAGTGGGTGTGCCCAGCCCTATCTCATCATCCTCAGACACACAGCCTGACATTTCACTCCCTGGGCCGGGCTGGGGGGCCACCCCACACCTGGAGTGTGGGACCACAGTGGGGACAGTGGCACTGGACTTCAGAGGCTCTGATGCTCTGACAGGAAAGAAGGCATAACACGTAGGTGGTTGACTGTCCCGGGGGAAAGGAAACAGCAGTCGCTCTGTGTCCTGTTGCTCTGCATAGTCCCCGCCACCCGACATACACCGCCTACCAACTCATGTACAGGCGACACCAGGTTGGCAAGAAAGGCGGTGTTATCCTCCGGGCTTTCCAGAAAAAAGGCTGTTTCCTGGTGGCGCAGGAAGCCCCCTGGTCTACATCATTAACTCCTCGAAGGCCCTTGAATGGTGATCGGAAACTGTCCAGCAGCCCTGCCTGATCCTTGGTTTCCATGGGACCTGAGCTTTTACCCTTCCTTTTGTGAGCAATTCCATCCCCGGCTCAGGGGCATCCTAGGTGCTCGCCCTGCGTCCCGTCCAGTCCCCTCAGCACATCCTCCTCATGCAGCCAGGGAGGTCCCGCTGGGCTCACTACTCCCATTCCTGAAGGCAAAATGAGAGTCAAATCCCTTGAAAGCCCCTTCATGAACTGACTCCAGTTTATCTTTTTCATTTCTTCTTTCCATTTTCCTCCTAGAAAATTCAGCCAAACAAAAACAATTTAGGTTCTCTCAAAACACCAGATGCTCTGTCCCCTGGGCCTTCCAAAATGCATTTCTTCAACCTGAACTCTCAGCCCTCCCAACCGCCCCCTCAGGTAAAGACTGGAGCAGGCCAAGATACTCAGTGGATGCTAAATCTAAGAAGATACTCTGATGGCCAGTAGGATGTTTGCATTGTCTTAGAATCTTCCCACAGACTCCTTGTTGGTTATAAGGAAGAGACAAATGGTAATTAAGCTGGGGAAAACTTTGATTAGGGTTCAATAGTAATATCACCAGTGAAGGACAGTGCACCATCACCTGTGAAACAATCTGACCAAGAATGTGCATACTTCATCTAAGCAAAGAGGAAAATCCAACAAACCCAAAGGCAGGAACGTTGTATTAAAAAAGAACAGAGTGAAGGTTTGTCTTAGTCTGTTTGGGCTGCTATAGCAAATTACTGTAGACTGGGTGGCTTTGAAACAACAAAACTTTATCTCACAGTTCTGGAGGCTGGAACATCCCAGAGCAGGGTGCCAGCATGTTCAGATTCTGGGGAGGATCCTCTTACATCTAACAGACCTGTGACTTCTCACATGGCAGGCAGCGGAGAGGAAGCCAGCTCTCCTGTGTGTTTCTTGCAGGGGCGCTAATCCCACACAAGAGGACTGCACCTCGCGGCCTTATGTAACCCTAATTACCTCCCTAACGCCTCATCTGGGGTAGGGTTTCAACATGAATTTAGTGGTGACACAAATATTCACTCCATGTGGTTGTGTTTTTCAAAAACACCAACATCCTATAAAACAAAGAAAGACTCTGCAAGTGTTCTAGATTCAAGGACTAAGGAGATGTGACAACAAAACACAACTCCTGACCCTACACTGGACCCAAGGACTTCATTAGTCAACCAAACTGGAATATGGATGGTAGATTAAAGCATTATATCCTTGTAAATTTAAGAAGTTGCCAACTGTTCCAAGGTGATAAAGAGAACATTCCTAGCCTTAGGGAATACATTGGGATTGTTTCCAACAAGGAAATTTCAAAAGCTTAAAACAAGAAGCATGCAGACCAAACACTGAGTTACCATATATCCCAGTGCTTGCTCTATTCCTCTCTCTACTCTTCTGAATATTTAAGATTCTCACAATTAACATTCCTTTCAGAACTTAGACTGGAAAGAAGCCTCCCTAGTTTTGTCCCAAAGTTCTTAAAATGTTCCACTAGATGCATAGATACCACAGTGTTTTCCTTTAAAATGACTTTTCATTTTTCTTTTTATGGTTTTCTACATTTTCTACTTTTCCTATAAAATAGTATATATTTCTGTACTGAGAAGGAAAGTTGTATTTTAAGAATAATTTTCAGCTATCTCCTTAGGCAAATTTGTGTCTGGGTCCTATCCACTTGTGAAGTTAGCTAAGTGATAGGGGATGAGTTGGTTGCAGGCCTCAGAGGAGAGAGCTGTCTGCCTGTCCATCTGCCCAGGGAACAGGGGAGTCTCTGCCATCCCCAAGTCCCCTCCAAGCCACCTGGAAGGGGCTTTGAGAGCTCTCCTGGCCACTGCCAGCCCTGACCATCCGTCTCTCCATCTCCCTGTTCTTTTCATCAAGTTCACTGCTGCGGTACCTTTGCTTCCCTGTGCCCTGACTCTGCCCTAGAGGGCCACCTTAATAACGGGAAACTGTGTCATCTTGATAAATGCCCGGGGAGTGTGCTCCAGCCCTCACATGGTAACTCAATGAAATGTGACAAGTGCGGTGAACCCAGGTCACTGGCGCCTGCCAGGGCACCCTGGAAAGCCCTCCTTAGCTCCACATGGTGACAGCAGCCAAAAAAAAAAAAAAAGTCCGCGCAAAGCCCAGGCTTGGGAGGAGCACCAGGAGAGGGCTCCCCACTTGCCCACTCCAGCTGAACCAGAGAACTGTGGCTCAGGTGAGAGCAGTCCCCCAGGAGTGAAGAGAGCCCCATGCAGCACACCACACTGAATATAGAGAAAAGCGTTTCATTCTGCATTGCTGGCTATGAAAAATAACACGTTGTTTTATTTCATTTTCAATGTACTTTTAAAACCTTGGATCTTTTGCCCTTCTCGATAGAATTAATCTGACTTCAAGTTCTTTCAAGAAAATTAGTCTTGGGCCTGGCGGGTCATGGAATAATTCAGGCTGTGGGAGCCGGGGGATCATGTTTACCTGTTTTAGGGGTGGGGCATGGAATGCTTCTGCCCTCTGGGCTGGGTCATCGTGACCTCTGCCATCCTCTGTACCCTTTGGGAACTTCAAAAAGGTGACTCCTGGCAGCTGTAGCCTTAAGGACACACAGCTCGGGAGCAGATGCTGCTCCTGATGCTGCTTTTGTTGGACAAAAAGGGCAACTCTTCTTCCAGAAGAGAGGGGTTTCTGCGTTCACAATCCCCTGAGCCTCACCCAGACCCTTTGCTGCCTAAACCATGCAGTAGCACTCTCTGTCCTTGCCATGGGGCCAGCACTGGTGTCAATCTTGGGATGTTGGGCGATGACAAGCCTGAGACCTTGGTGCCCCCTCGCTTCGATGCTACTAGGAAGGGGGTCACTGAGCACAGGTTCCACAAAATAACTCCATTTTCTGTCAGTGCCAGAGGCCTCCTCCACCCCTCCATTGCTCCTCCTGCATGGGGCATTTTCCTGAATCTATTTATCTTCAGACAGTCCCATGGAAGTGCTCGGTGTGGATTCTGAGAAGCACAATGTCACCATCTCTTCTCAGGATTCCCAGAAAGAGATGCTAACAGGTGTCATCCTGGTGCTTCTTAGTAACCCATCCTGTTACATGACAGCTGAAAGTCTCAAACCTCTGGAAATTAAAGAATGTGGGAAATGGAAGTGAAACTACAGTCGGGGAACTCTGGACTCCCAGACTCATCTGCAAGTTAAATGTAGCAAAGTCTAAAGCAAACACAGGTCCTTTCCCCAATGCTCCTCCTCTTTTCATTCCTCACCTTTCTGTGCGACCATCGCCATTCTTGTTTCACGCTCAGCACTGGAGTCATTTTATACCCCTTTCTTTCCTTTAGTACGACGTGTAACTGGTGCCCAAGGCTGTGTCCATACCTTGTGATCGATTATTCTCCTGGCTAAATTACAGATCAGCCCTTCACTGGTGTCTCTATTGCTATCTTCCATTGGGCCCCATTTTTGTTCCAATGATTTGACTTTAATTATGCCACAGGCCAAATCCTACACCTCCCTTTATGTTACTAAGAGAATCCAAATGCCCTGATCCAGAATGGCCTCTATTCTCAATATCTCTCATTTATCTACAATGGTTGACCTGTACTGAGCTCACGTTGCTGATTCCCTTCCCACCAAAAGCACCCTGCGTCTTTCTTCCTAGGACTTCTTGTTTCCTCTTAGGTTTTCCCTTTGACAAGCCATCTCCCTACAATTCAACCCAAGATTCAAAACTTTACCTTAGCCATCAGCACCCAGTGCCAACATCACCTTCTCCTGAAAGTGTTCCATGATGCCCTCAGGACCCTTTCTGCCCTGGGCCTCCTTACTGTGTCATGCACCCCAGGGGCCCCTTTCACACACTGACTTGCATTGCCCCTGGGGTACACATCTCATCTCCCTGCTGAAGTTGTAAGGTCTTTGTTGGCGAGGCTCGTCATGACTGTTTTGTATCTTGTCAAATACTAGAATAAATCGATAATTATCTATAATGAAGCTTATCCCTTTTCAGAGAGGGTTAGTTGCTAAACAAATACCACCTCATACAAATTGTATGGCCTGTTACCTCTGGGTGTGGGTGGGTGGCTGTGGAATAGCCCAGATTCGGGGTATGTGGGGTGCTGAAAGAGGATGGAGAGGAGGGATGATGGGAGTGATGCCTCTGAGACAGAATTACTGGATGTGCCAGGAGAGGGCAGAAGCGGCCTAGGTGGCTGTGGTTGGGTGCTGTTCCAGAGGCCGGGAAGTGCAGAGGGCAGGTTGGAAAGAAGAGGGGTGTCCTTTGAGCCTCTGCACCCTTTGCCAGTTGCCTCCTGGATTTTTGGTAGCTTGGTAGAACCCCTGAAAGGCGGTATCTCAAACACTCTGGGTCTTGGTCTGTTTCCCCACTAAGCTATTTAACATTTAGCAAATGAACAGGGCACCTACTTGCTTCAGAGGAAGTAGGTTTGGAGATCCTGGGAGCAGACTAAGCTGAACACTACTCACTTTCCCCACCTAGATTGCCCTTTTAAAAAATATCTTTAAAACTTCTTGCAACCTATTTGGACTGGTAACTGGCTGCTAATAAGTGTTCAACCAGTGATGGCGAGGAAAGCATAGTTAAACCCATTGTGAGCAGAATCTGAACTGGCTAATGCAGACACTGTCCTGAGGGGAACCCCCAGCCAGGGTCCTTTATTTCTGCAAAGTACAATAAGTCAGAAATCAGTTTATCAGCATTCTTGGCATAAAGTCCGATCTGGCTCCAACCCTTTGATTCTGATATCCTCCCAGCATTGCTCTAATTCTGAATTATTTTCTCCTTTGGGACTGTCAGTTGATTTAGCTCTGTAGCTAACTGACACTATAGTTAGAAACTCATTTTATGAGGACTAGAGTGCAGCACTCTGAGCCACCTTGGAACAGGTGCTTAATAAACTCAGAAAAACTCAGAGGCACAGCAAGGGGTGTTCGCGGTGGTCCCTGCTGCTGCCCTGCTCCAGTGAGGTGTCTGGGAAACTCCTCGGATTCACAGAGCTCTCCTGGGCTAGGACTGCTGCTAGGTGTCCCGGGAGCAGGTGCTTGAGGGGGAAGATAGGGCTTCTCATCCCTGACTGTGGCCTGGGGGTTCCTAGTAGGTCCTAGGGATTAAGAAGCCCCAGTTGTAGTGATACCGGGAAAAATTAGGCCTTTTTAAACTTAGACAAAGGCAGTGCCTCAGTTGCTACTGGTTACTATCTTGGTTCTGCACCCGCGCGCACATTTATAAAACTACTCAGGTTTAGGGAAAAACATTGGGATTTGTTTAACAAACAGGGAAAGGCAAAACATTACTAAAATTAACAGCGGTAAAACAAAAGTTACTAAAGTTAACATATGGCCGTTTACCTTACTTAAAATAATGTCCAGTTCCTTAAGTTCCAAAAGGGTAATAAAGATGGCGTGTTTACTTAAAATAATGTCTAGTCCTTTAAGTCCCAGAAAAGTAATAAAGATGGCGTGTTCCTGCCACTGCTGAAATAGAACTTGTCTTCCAGACAATAGGCCACGATTTCAACTCGGTGTCTTCTTTCTTATATTGATGAAGGTTTTCCACCACAATGGCGTCTTCTTTCCAAAGTGTACCGATCAGACTGTAGGCCAGGTTCCATCTTGCGAGGACGACACAGGACGCAACTAAAAACGCTTTTAAAACTACCTTGATACTCCAGCACATCGTTAGACCAACAAGACTGTAAACAGCAGCCACAGCGGCCAGACGGCCCATCAGACTGCACTCACACATTTTAGAAGGCACCCGCTTTCTGCGCATCTGCCTACTCTCTTTGGCTACTTACAAAGCCTCCAAAGTCTCTGGCCCGAAATCTTCATTCCCACATCGTGGCTGGCTACTGACTCTCCTCATAATGACTGTTCCTTTTAATTTCACATAATGGCGTCTCTGTCTTTCTCTTCCTTTGGGGCTCCTATTTAAAATCTCCTAGGCCCCGCCTTCCTGCCCAGGTAAGCAAAATCCTGCAAATTCTTGTGAAGCCCATCAGGCAGGGCTTCAGGTCACCTGGCTGCAATTCACCTTTAACAGTAAACCCCTGTAGGGGGCGCCAGTTCACCGGACTTTGACTCAGCCCACTTACAGTAGTAACTGCTGACTCCCTCGATCCCAGCAAAATCCCACAGCGCTTGCCCAACCCCAGGTCTTCACACTTTCTGTACAAACAGACTCAGGAAGGCCTGGCAGAAGTGTCTCCAGCCCTGCTTACAAAAAAGATGGTGTGTTTTGGGCCTCTCTGGTGGCCTAGGGGTTAAGTCTCAGCACTACCACTGCGACAGCCCTCCCATGGCAAAGCGGCCTGAGTTCGATCCCTGGCCAGGGAGCTAACCCATGTGGCACAGCAGACCTCTCCTGTCTCACCCGCTGTTTCCCTCAGCAGTGTATTTCGGTCAATCTGCCTGTTCTGTCCCCCACTGTGTCGCTGGTGAATCCTCTCACCCCCAACCCCCCGTACCTCTGGCTTATACCCCAGTTCTATGCAAAAATAAATAAAATGAAAATCTTACAATAAAGGAATAATTATTTAAAAAAAAAAGATGATGTGTGGACCACCAACTCACAATTGCCTGGGGAGTGTCTTTAAAATACATATTTCCAGGCCCTGTTCATAGAGACTGATTTTGTGAGCTTGGAAAGGCCATTGAGAGTCTGAGATGAGGGCTCTGAGATTGAGAGGGCAGAAGTGAGCCTTCTCAGGCCTGGCTGGCAGTGACTCCAGTGAAGCTAGGGCTCAGCCTGAGATCCCCCAGGGGTTGTCAGGTTTCAAGCAATACCATTTCAGCTCATTCAAAGTCCTCGGAGCCACAGATCTCTCTCACTTGTTGTTTCCGTTCTCCTTTTGATCCCTAGGAGGGGTCCGAAGTGAAGGGGAAGCCACGCACTGTATCACAAAGGGAGAAAGCCAGCAACGATAATGGCCCGCATTATCAAGTGTTTATCATGTAGCAGACCCTGTGCTGAGTGCCTAGCGTGGGTTATGATATGTGATCATTTTCTCAATCTGTTAGGGAAGTCTGATAATTGTGCTCATATTGTAAATGAGGACATTGAAAGTGTAGGGGTTAAGAGGCCTGCAGTTGGCACCACAGGCCATTGGGGTGGGATGTGAAGCCGGTGACCCAGCTCCTGGCCATCACTGTGTCCTCAGGGTGGTCATTAGGAATGTTCTGGACCTGGCCTTAGTCAGCCTTGTTCCACATCAGGAAGCCTGTGTACAGGGCCTCCTAGGGGCTGCTCCAGTCTCTGTGTCACTGAACACCTGGATTGCACATGGGGCAGGTGGCACCATCTGTCACAAGCTCCCTGCAAGTGAAGGGTTTTCTGGGATGCTGATCTCTTTATCATCCTGGTAACAAGCTCGAGGCTAGAAATCGAGATGGGATTCATTAGCTTCTTGCTGTTCTATCATTTGCCAGCAAGAAATTTCTTCCTTGCTCCCCGCCCTTTAAATTGGAAATTAAAACAGACGTGGCTAGATCAACTGAAATTCTCTTTCATTGTCACCGTCAGCAGTGCTGAGTCACTGCCATCAACAAGCCTGACTATATAACGTGCAGGGTCCAGTTGCAAAATGACAATGTCATACCTTGTTCAAAAAGCAAGGAAAAAAGCTGTTAAAGGTACTGAAATATTATCAAGTGTTTTCCTTTCTTTTGCAGTTTCTCTCGATTTGTCATTGTTTTATTTAGTTATTGCAGTTTAATGCGTTTTAAGTAAAGAAAAATGAAAAACGTTAATTATTTTAAATTATTAGCATAAAGTTTGCCATTCATCCTACATCTGTATAATTTTAAATGTAGTTCTTAGAACATTTAACTGCATAATTTGTAACAATTTCATAGCTCTTACACACATATATGATTTTCTTTTTGCCAGAACAGTGGAAAAAATGTATGACACTACCACAACTACTTTTACTTCACTTTTTGATAAAATGTGCTTTCTACCACACCCCTACCTTCTGCTTACTGCTGAATGAGGATGTTCTGGAAGGAAGAGCACTGCCAATTGCCCAGTCTTTCCTTTTCCTTCTAGGTTTGTGGGCATGGGTAGTTGTTAATATAGGGAAGTTCCCTGTAAAGAAGGATGTATCCACATCTGAAGCAAGTTCTGGTTCAAGTGGAAAATGTAGCCTCTCAGGGCTGTTGGCGCCCCGGCTTACTAAGCTGAAGGCATGACGCTTACCAGGCATTCATTCTGAGTCTTGCTCAGCTTCCACACCTCCTCCCAAATTCCCACCAGAATTTGAAAATGCAGCAGCAAGGAGTAGCAGACATGCACTGCGTCCATCTTCTCACACTCTTAGGCCATTAACCCATCGAACTTCACTTACAAAATACAAGCTCCAAGATAAATTCATTAAGAATTTCAAGACACATGCAATTCACAACAACATGGATGGACCTAGAGGGGATCATGATCAGTGAAATAAGCCAGAAAGAAAGAGAAAAATATTGAATGGTTTCACTTATAACAGGAATATAGGGGAGCCAAATAAGAAAGCGACATTCAGCAGGGAAGGAGGGGAGGGGGAGGGCTCAAGAGGGGGGAGGAGGGGAGCACGGAGGACTATGGTGAAGGCTCCACGGGTGAACAGGTGGTGGGTAACTTATGGGGAATACATAATAATGTAAAAGATACAAATAACAAAACTAAATATCAATTATATTTTAAAAAAAAAAAGAATTTCAAGATGGGGGGTGTTAACACTGCGCTGTGGAGCTGTCCGCAGCGGCTGACACAAGTTCCACGGCCCAGCCAGGGAGATTCCCACATGGAGCGGCAAACCTCTCCTGCCTCGCCCACTGCTCCCCTCAGCAGTGTATTTCTGTCCATCTGCCTGTTCTGCTCCCCACTCTGTCTCTGGTGAACCCTCTCGCCGCCCCACGCCTCTGGCCTGTACCTCAGCTTGTATGCATAAATAAATAAAATCTTAAAAAAAAAAAAAGAATTTCAAGATGATCAGAGAAGAGCATTAGACCAAATGCCAGACCCTCCTCAGCGTGGGCCCTGTGCCTACACAGCTTGCAGACCCATGAAGCTGGCCCGATGTTCACTATTACAGCTAATTCAGAGCATGGAGGTTTGAGGGGAGGTATGAAAAGTAGGGCAGATCACTCTGTATGCCTACTCTTCTTGATATTTCCTGGAGGGGAAGGTCTCAATTGGTGTGCAGGGTGATTTAAGGGGAGGGGCAGTGCCTTCCTGCCTCTGCTTGGACAAGCGTGTCAGAGCTTCTAGGCAGTGTTGTAAATGTAGAGACCCAGCTGCAGACACTTGCCGCCTCCTCTGGAAATTCCTGAGATTCACAAATATATCCGAAATCTTTAACAATCTTAGATTAAACTAATAACAGTTAAAGGGGATTGTATGTTCATAATAATGGGAAGTCCAGAAGTCCTTGAACTTTATAGATGGTGTTGTTCTGTAGGTAACACACATCACTGAGAACTTAGTTTCTTTTAGCCTTTCCTCTTTCGTTAGCCTCATTCTCAGCCTGGTTCCCTTTCCTGGTGGCAAGATGGCAGAAAAGATTCCCCAGAAGAACTTGATCCTCCCCCAGTATCCAGGGAATGAGAGAAGACTTGGTTCTGGAAGTCGTATCAGAAGAGTGAGAAAGCTTTTTTCCTGTTCAATCAATAAATCTTGCCTTGAGAACTTGGTCCAAAATGAGTCTTGAGTCCATTCCAACTAATAGTCTATCCAGTGAGATGACTCTGGTGATTACTTTAGGGCTAAAGCGCATTCCCTTCTCCAAGCCCAGGGTGGGATTCAGCTTGTGCCAGAACAAATAAACTGGATTGGAGACCAAAGACATGGGGAGACCAGAACAAAACTGCGGTGATTACCTAGTGAAGAAGGAGTGGATGCTGGGGAGGCTCCCACAATGTCCACCTCAGGGGCCCCATCTTTGCTTTCATGGCATCAAGATCAAGTAGAAAGCGTAAGTGGGTGATGCCATCTAAACTTTAGAAGTGGAAATGTAAGCCAACTGGAATGTAAGCCAAACCCAAAGACATTCAACTTCATAATTTTTTTTTAAATCTGGGAAAGCAGAACTTCCATCCGCAGACCATTTAACAATGAGAAAACCAAGGACCAACGCGGGGAAGTGACTGCCTAATCATAATAGTTGCCATATACTGGACCTGTGTGTGCATCTGCTGACACATTTTACAGAAGAGGGAAACAAGGCTTAGGAAATCAACTAATTTGCCCAAAGTCATGAGTGACAGAGCCAGGATGGTCACCCAGGCCTGTCTCACTCCCATAAGTCTGTCCTCCCCTACTGTCAGAAGAGTGAATTGATGATGTGAACGGGAAGAAGATTAAACTTTTCAGTTTAAAGACAGTTCAGAACTCTTTTCCACTGTGTCATGAGAAGTTTCAGATAGACGAATGGATGGGTGGATGGAGGGATTGGTGGATGGATATATAGTTACTTAGCTACCTAGTTAGCTAGCTAGCTAGATACATACATACATACACTATGGGATGGATAACCAAATAGGATGGAAAAGTTTTCATGAAGCAAATTCTTTGAGTGATAAAGTGAGTTGCCAGTGAATCTCAGGCAGGGAAGCGAAGAACATTCTGCAGAGGGGACAGACTCCAGGAAGCACAGGGTTGATAAACCATGGTTCAGTTAATTCCAGTAGTTTCAGGCATCCTGGTACTGGCAGAACAGTGGCTTATAAACTCCTTTTCTAGAAGCTGTCAGACTTTGGAGAGGTTGTACAGGAAATCCAAGTCTTACAATTGGCAGCATGATCATAAGAGACAGTCAGCTCTCTTAGAGATGCAAATCTTAGCTTATGGCCCTTCCTCTTGTGCAGAAGCCCTGGGCAAGCAGTGACCTCCTCCTGCCATCTGCTAACTTGAGAGAAGGTCAGGCGTCATGGAATGCATGAGTAAATAGCAGCGAAGTGGAAATGAAAGGGTCTGCTTGTCCTTAACTGGTGCTCACTCCTTCTCTTTTTGCAGCCTGCTTCATCTTGGTGCTCTTTGCATTCCTGGTGCTGCCTCTGTCCATGGCTTTCACAGGTGAGCTGACTCCTGAGCTGCTGAATGCCACAGGTCAGCTACACAGACCACAGAACATGACATCTTTAAACACAAAATGCGTGCTCAGGAAGAACTGACCAGCCTAGTCATTTCCAAACATGTATCCATTGTAACAGAATTACTAGGTGAATATCTTTTAAAGACAGGGTCCTGGGCCCTGTCTGGGAGATATTGATGCAGTATCTAGGGTAGGAACAGACATCTGCTTTGAAAAATATGTCAGCAGAGGATGTTAGTGCCTCAGCCCAGGTTGGGACTCCTTTCCCAAGGCCCCTTCCTAGATCCTAGGTCCCCAAATGAAAGTCCATCATGAGCAATATGGAATATGCATCTTGTGCTATGGTAATAGAGAGGAGCTATGCAAATTTTTTTTCTGAATGAATGATTATTTCCATCAGTCACACATATTAAACAGTCTCAGCTATCAAGATGTGTGAATTATAGTGGGCATCCAGGGGCTGGGCAGCTCCTTAATAGCCAAAAATCATGGTAACATGTCAGTGAAATTAAACTCATGTCCTTAAATGTTTTTTACACAAAAGCTAGTTATCCCTATTTACATAGAGGCCTGGCAAGCTTGGTGTTCCAGGTTCCAAGTTCAAAGCATATTGGAGCAAAAATTAAAAGGAGTTGTTGCAAAAACAAAACAAAACTCTGTACCTTAATTGCTTAATGGGTACCAGATCTCCTTTTGGATGATGAAAATATTTTGGAACTAGATCAAAATGATAGTCGCACAATGTTGTGAATACGTTAAATTCCATTGGATTGTCTGCTTTGAAATGGTTAGTTTCATGTTGTGTGAATTTCACCTTATAAAAAAAAACAATACTAAGAAACAAAAATGAGTACAAAAATGGTACTTTCAGATTTGTGGCAAGATCAAGCCGACAGCTTGTCAGGAAATACACTGACAAAATAAAGTTTGAACATTTGCAGAGAACTAAAATAGCCAAGTAGTCTGGAGCCATTTAGTGTAAGAGCAAACAACTCAACCACTTTAATAGGCCCTGAAGCTATCATTATTATGGTGCAATTCAAAAATTAACATTTCCTCTAAGATTGTGCTGTCTCAAGAAGAGCTTATAAGATGTTAGGTACACCATGCTGAGGGAAGTCGGGAGAACCCTTAAAACAATGTTTTATGCAAAATCCATTTAGAAAAAACTTGTATAGATTAATAGGTAGGCTAGGTAGGTAGAGAGAAAGAGAGAGAGAGAAAGCTTTTGCAGCTTGTGGTTAAATGGAAAATGAAGTTAACTGGAACAGCTCATTCACTAAGAGGGCTACATATATGAGACAAGATTCCACAGGCCAATTCCCATAGATGTTTCATTAGAACACTACATCCACTTTGGAAAGGGGGTATTGAGTACTTACTGCTTAATAGATGTAGAGTTTCTGGTTGTGGTGATGACAAAGCTTTGGCTATAGAGAACGGTAGTGGTTGCACAAGATTGTGAATATAATTAGTGTCACTGTATTGTAAAGATAGTTATAATGGTAAAATATTTTGTTATGTATGTATTTTATCACAATAAAACATGTCAAAATAATTTTTAAGATTCCAAAATGTTGGCCAAAAAGTCTTAAAAGGGTAATTGTGATATGGTTGATCGGACAGAAAACCTAGAGGTAAGGTAGATCCTAAGCAAGATACGAAAAACACAGGGGAAAGATGATTTTATAAAATTTATTAGGATCCTCTTAAGCCATCTGTGCCCTGATTAACTCTCCTGTGAGCAGCAGCTGTTTTTATTCATTAGGAATGAGCAGATATATAAGTCATTACTCAATGTTCATCTCACAGTGGGTTTTGAATTGAAAGACAGTTTATATTCAATAACTTTGGCATCAAGTATTTAAATGTCTTTGCGTGAAAAGGTTGTGTTGAGACTTGGAGAGTATTTCCATCTAATAACAGACTCAGCTGAACATCGAGATAAGGAGAACGGCACGTCTTTGCGGGATGATGATTGGATCAGCTGTTAATTTGACTTGACTGTTTGGCGTCCCGAATTTGTGGATCATTGTGTATCTAGAAATGTTTATTAATTTCAACAAAATATGGTGTAGAATTGGAAAATGTGTTATTTCTTTTGCTTGAGGCTTTCATGGGAAACAAAATGTCAAATCAAATTTGAAACTTGACAAGAAATAAGAAAGTAAACAGTCACTAAGTCAGGGTAACAAATGAAGTCTGGAGGCCATTGAGAGCTCAGCCTCAGACACGTCCAGACTTACCCAGCCCACCTCGGGCAGGGACTGAGCTAAGACAAGCCACCAGTTCCAGGGTCAACATCTGGTAAGGAAGGCAGATGGGCCACTCAGAAACCTCTGCCTAAGGCTGCCCAGGGCTGGCACCTCTCACTGCTTGACACACACGCCTTTCCCACACCTGTACCCCTCACAATGCCTGGCCAACTTTGCACCTGTCTATTACTACTTTACATATTACAAGTTTTTGCCTGATAAGCATAGTGAATAGCACCCTTTCTTTTGTAGTTTTAGCCTCTGTAAGCCTCTTCCTTTTCCTGAACCCCAGAAAAGGATTCAAGGATGTCTTGAATTGATGTCTCCTGGGCTGCAGAAAAGACAAACCCCCAAATAAACACATTTTTTCACTTCAACCAGATCTCATGGATTCTGGGTTAAATGCTTTAAAAAGCATTTAAACAGAAGACTTTGGTTCTCCCATTGGCATCCCACACCTTGGGCTTTTTTTTTTAAAGATTTGTTTATTTATACATACAAGCTGGGGTGTACAGGCCAAAGGTGTGGGGCAGCGAGAGGGTTCACCAGAGACAGAGTGGGGAGCAGAACAAGCAGATCGACCGAAATACACTGCTGAGGGGAGCATCGGGCGAGGCAGGAGAGGTCTGCCACGCCATGTGGGATTCTCCCTGGCCGGGCATCGAACTCGCATCGCCGCTGCCGTCAGCTCCACAGCGCAGCGCTTAACCGCTGCACCACCAGGGAGGCCCCATCTTGGGCTTTGTTAACAAATGTGGTGGTCAGGTCAACTTAGCTATGCAGCAATATCAGATGAATGCTGGCATCTCACTGGTTTGATATTATAAAGGTTTATTTCTTGCTCGTGAAAATTCCATGTTGATCCAGTGCCCCTTCAGGGCTCCAGGGGATCCCCAGGGAATGTGATCACTTAACACACCAAGTTGCTTCAATTCTGAGAGCTGACCATCTCTCCAGGTGGTAAAAGCAAGGCAAGAAAATGAAGGATCATGTGTTGGTCTTTAAATGCTTTGGCCCCAAAGTGTCCTACCGCCCATTGGTTAGACTAGTCACAAGGGGTAGGGGTCCCCACTAGGGGGCTGGGAAACTAGAGGAGTACTCTGAGCTGTCAGTGTCTCTGCACAGCCAAGTCGTGTGCTGAACCCATCGCAAGCTAGGACATTTAAGCCAGGTTGGTTATTTCTTCCTCATATTTTAAATAATACATACAACTCCTCATTGGTTAGTAATAGCCTTAAAAACATGGACTTGAGGGCCTCCCTGGTGGCGCAACGGGTTAAGCTCAGCACTGTGGAGCTGTCAGCAGCTGCGGTGGTGCAAGTTCGATATCTGGCCCAGGAGATTCCCTCATGGTGCAGCAGACCTCTCCTGCTTCGCCCGCTGCTCCCCTCAGCAGTGTATTTCGGTCTATCTTCTTGTTCTGCTCCCCTCTCTGTCTCTGGTGAACCCTCTCACTGCCCCACACCTCTGGCCTGCACTCCAGCTTATATGCAAAAATAAATAAATCTTCAAAAAAAACCAAACAAACATAGAATTGAGGAAAGTAGAGAAAACATTGGTTTAAGGAGAAAAATGATTCTTAAGAAAGGATCTGGGTATGGGTGATTTACTTAGTACTTTTCCCCAATCTAGTGGCTAAGGAGATGGTGGTAAACATGCATTTCCCAGTGGGGTTTGGGTAAGTGAACCGGTCAGTGGTGACAACATGGTGCTGTGACTAATCCAGCAGTTGACTGAACTGGAGGGACTGGAGGAAGAGGGGTTCTCTGCAGTCTTTTCCCTGCCACCCGGGCTCTGGAAACAGAGAAAATATGAGCCTGTTTACACAGTGGAAGTACTAGTTCTTTCATGAAGCAGAGAACACCCACAGGCAGGTCAACGATGCAGTGATGCTGGTCCCTGCTCTGTCTGCAGTTTGGGGAGGGCCGTCAGCCCACTGAGCACCCTGCAGATCCGGTGGCTGGGACACCAAGCAGACGCCCCAGGCAGGGGATCAAGTTGGTTGTGTGACTGACATTTGGCTTTTGGAGGCATTTACTCATTGCCATAACCCAGTGTTGTGCCTGGGCTATGCATAGTTAAGCCTGCGAGGCTTGAATGCATTTCTCTCAATCCTATTCTGTTCTTCCCCCATGCAGGGATGAAGTTTTTGGAGGACTGCCCCATTCAGCCCCTCATTCCTCTGTATTTGCTAGTGGGTAGATCGTTGGGGCCTTGAAGGTAACACATCTTTGTTTTTTGTAGTTCTTGCAAAAATTTAACTTTGCAGGCATTCTTTCATTGTTGGTTACTTCCAGGGAAGCCAGAACAACTACCTGTAAGTGTAGGGCTGTTGGAGCTACAGGGAGAGCTGGATCCTGAGGCCTGTTGTAGAGACGGTTTTCCAGATGCTCATTCACCAGGCCTCTGCATCTTTGCAGTAGCTTCTCTCCTACTGCCCCAAGTTCAACGAACTAAGTTATGACTTTGGTCTAATATCACTTGATGCAGAGAGGAGTTGTCCGTCATACCTCTGGATTCAGCCAGTGTAATTGTCTTTCTCTGTGTTTCTTGTTTTTTAAGTTTCCTGTGTAGAGCAGTAGGGTGGTGTTCCCCTGAAATGTGTTTGGCTCTTGTGGTTCTTATTCCTGCGTTTAACCGTAGTGCCTAATCTCAGTTGATGAGCACTGGATTTGTTGCTGTGGTCATATATGTTAAACTCTGAGGCTGGGGCTAGGAGTGTTCCTCTGTGCTTTTTGAGCTGATGTCAGTACACGGAGCTGATTTGTCTGTGGGTGGTACTGACTTCTGTCCAAACAGGAAAGGTGGATGGAAAAGAAATACTGAGAGTCCTCTATAGCCTGCGGTTAAGTTTCTGAGATCTCTGGCCCACAGAAGGATCACGTCTACCAAAAGTGCATGAGGTCTACCTCCGTAATCAATGGTCATTGTCCACCATCTAAGCCTCTCTCAGATCTTCCTACATAAAAGCTAGAAAACACAGCGTTCATTTTCCCAAAATGATTTTATAAAAACAAAAACAACAGCACATGAGAAAACAGAATCGAGTGCCATATATACTGTTTCCTTTGCACCCCCTGTCTGATAGCTTTGCCAGCTTCCTTCTGGTTCCTGGGGCCTTTGGAAGAGGCTGGCCATTGTCACTAGCCATGACAACGACCCAAGACAAAGTGATGCCATCAGGGCTGCTGTTGTCATGTACAATCAATAGTCACAGCTCAGTTCTGTCTTGGAAAACATGTCTGGTTTGGGCCAAGCATTTGCAGTCTTGTGTCTGAGGTTCCCTCACTAATAAATGTCCTCCTCTGCCAACAGCAGAGTGTGGGCAGAGTTCTGGAATGTACATGCGCACGTGATCCTCCCCATAACGACATCCCTGTGGCATTAGGCTGGGACTCTGTTGAGCACCCAGGAGCTCTGGCTCCCTGTGTCCCTGAGGTGTTAGGGGAAGGCTCTGATGGATTGAGCGCCATAGAGATGCTCCAAACATAGGCAGGATTTTCGACAGTAATTACTTGTGCGCACCCACTCTCACCCACTACCTCATCTTCAGGCCGCCAGTGGAACTTTCCTTCAGAGATGTTATCCTCCATGGGGTCTGTTCTGCTTAATAACAGCAAACTTTTTCTTTATGAAAGCCAGCCCAGAACCCACAGGTAATTTATTTTAATGAACAAACAAGGGCCCTAATAAACAGCATTGATTTTTCCCCCCCTGGCAATCTAAAGCTGCTTGAAGCCAAATTAAATTTTTGTGTTCATCAGAGGGAGGCAATATGCAGTGAGTCTATAACCATTAAAACAACAGCAAACAGACTTCTCAGGTCCCCAGATAGTGGCAGCTCTCAGTCAAGTCAACACTTCGTCATTAACCCCTCAGCACTCTTGCCATGCGATGCGGCACCTTTTCTGAAATAATCAGGTAGCAGCCTGGTACTGCATTTTATTGAAGAGAAAGCTGAGAAGTGAGTTGCTGTTTCCCTGAGTTGTCAAAAAAACCTGACAGTCATGACCATTAGAAGATGATGAAAAAAATTAAGTAGGTTGTAACCACTTAAAAAAGGGGGGGGGGGTAGGGGCAAATAGGAAACATTATTGTGGCTCCAGGTAAGTTCTATGTGACACACGTGTATGTTTGGGTGTGTTGACCATGTGATTCATCATCCAAGCTGGGTGCTCTTGAGAGCCCAAGGGAGCACTAGCAGGAACCATGTCAGGCAAACAGCCTAAGCCAGGACTTCTTTAGGTCAACGAGAAAGTAGCCATCCAAGTGCTAGCTCAGAAGGGTAATGTATTGGTTCTTGAGGGCCCTGTTAGAGGGATGTTTCAGTAACGCTGATTCAGATACTGCTCATCTACTTAGTGCTTCCCCTTGTCTCCCAGCATGCCCCTTCTTAGTCAGGATTGCCATCACTACCTGCTCTCACTACCTGCCAGGCGCTGTGCTAAGGGTTTTGCCCCCATTTTGAACTCATTCAGCCATCACAACACTCTTTTGAGGCAGTCACTTGTACCAGGAAGGTCTAAAAAATATCAACTCTGGCTAACTTAAGAGGTAATTTATTGGAAGAACTCATAACTTCAAAGGTTGGCCAAAGAGAAAGAAGTCACATGACTCCAGGGAGTCTCGGCAGCAGGGAAATGAATGAGCCCACTAGTTCCTCTCTCCTGGCCTCACTGTGATCACAACCTGTCCCAGGAGGGGAAGCAAATCTGTGGGCCTACAGTCCCACTATCCCCTGATGTGCCAAGAGCGTGGGAAAGGCAGCTGCCAGGAGAGCAGGTACTGGGATTTACCCTCCCATAGACTCATGATGGGTGGGGAGCATCTCCCAAGGAATGGGGGACCTGAGAAGAAAGAAAATGGGTGCTAATTGATGGAAGTCTTAACTTTACCAGTAACTCCAGCTTATCTGTAGTTTACAGAGTAAATGGTAGAGCTGGTGTTCAGCCCACCCCAGCCTGCCCCCACATTCCCCCTTGGCTGCCTTATTTCAGTCAAACTGTTTTTCTCCTGTTCGCCAAACCCACTCTGCCTTTGCCGTGCTGCTCTCACTCCAAAGAGGTGTCTCTTGCCTCTCCCTGTGGGGATCTGGATTATGCCCCCACTTACAGGAAGCCTTCCTTGGATGAGACAGTTCTATGTTAGTGGCTCTCTGGACCCCTCTGAGCCCTCACTTTCCATTTCTTGTGGAAATGTTCTGCCCCCAGCCAGGTTGCAAGTCTTATTTCTGGAAAACCTAGGCAGTTGAAACAAATGGGAGTCTGGATCTTATCCTCCTGGCAAAGCATCAGTGTATGTGGTGTAGACAGTGGTCAGAGGTGTGGATCCACACCTGTTCCATCCTTTTACTCCCTGGACCTGAATAAAGGGCTCAACTTCTCTGAACCTTCATTTTCTCATTCATAAACAGTGCCAAAAATATACAGTTTTTACCTTAGTAGGAACATTAAATAGGACCCACATAAGCCAAGCAATGGATTAATCACTTAGGATTTATATTCTTTTCATAAGTACTAACTCTTCATTGTAAAAAAGAAGATAGTATTGATGAACACAAGGAAGAAAACCCAAATCACCTAAAAGCCAGAGAAAATCACTGTTGATATTTTGCGCTGGTGGATCCAGGTTTGCAATTTAATTCCTCTGACTTCAATTTGCTGAGAGATTCATAGAGATGGTGGACATCAGCACTTAGCACCCATTCCCAAGGTCATTGTACCCCAGCTCATGTAGCTCCAGGCCCCATCACTAGCCCTCACCATTTGCTCTTCACTCCCAGTCTCTGACTCCCCATCCTTACTGGTCCCCACCACCTACACTTCGCTCTAGAATTATGATTCAAAATGTGCTAAGTCCAACCCTGAAATCATTACCCACCCAAAAGCACAGCTAGAGCACCTCTGCTCTCCTCTGTATTATCACCACTTCACTTCCTTATTTTGGAACCCAGTCTGCTAAATCTCCTGGCTCTCTCCTGCCCTTCCATTTCTCTCAGAGTCTCTCCCACCAATTTGCCACATTCTTGGCTATAGAAGAATTATTTTTTAATCCACCTCTCCATGGGCTAGGGGTGCCATGAAGTTGGCCTTAGGGGAGCCTGGGACTCTGGCAGACAACAGATAAGTACAATTGGTTTTCAAAAGGCATTATACATCAAATACCTCGACAAAAGGAAGACAGAGAACCAGCACTCCTTAGCAAAGGAGACTGTTGTTCTGTGGTTGCTTTTTCAGAGGGAACACCTGAGACAAAGACTTCATTAACCTTAAAGACCTCCTTAAAGGCCCTGTCTTCAAATACAGTCACATCCTGAGTTAGGGCTCCAATATATGAATTTGGGGGCATATGGTTCAGTCCCTAAGAGTGTCTGATACAGTGGGCACTGAAAATATGGTAGCTTAAATGAAAAGGAGCATCGGAAAGAGAACCAAGGAAACCAGAGAAATGAGGCAAAAGACTCAGTGGAATGAGCATGTGGCATTTGCTCCACAGTTGGGAATAGGGAATTAACCAGTGTCCATGGAGAGAGCAGCTTACAGAATGGTGCCGGGAGAAGACAGGAATTATGGTCACTTTCAAGAAGGGTGGAGAGCCTCTGAGGCTATGGCACAGGGGCAAAGCAGGGAAGGTCCGGGATTTGCTGTTTAGGAAGCATTTGAGGATGTTTATAGTCCTAGAGGAAGAAACCAGTGGAGAAGGGAGGTGGAGAGAGGACTGGCTGAAATCCCAAGCGAGCTGGCATCTCTCCTGAGAGAGGCTGCGGATGTGGCCCCCTCTCCTTCTGGAGCCAACAGACCCACAGTGGGTGTAGGGACATAGGAAGGAAGGTAGGGCGGGTAACGGAGTAGAAGAAAATTCACCTCTGTGATTCTGTTTGCTAAATGAATTCAAAAGAAGGGCACAGGTCAGAGGACTCCGGAGAACAGCGGTGTTTTGGAGTGGTCTCTCCAGAGTGTGAGAACTACTCACTGGCCGGAAAAGAATCAATGGGTGGTGTTGGTTCCACCTGTCACAGGGCAAAGAGTCTCAAGACTGTCACGGGGTCAGAACTTCGCTCCCCAGTTCTGGACCCAGCCATCTGCCACCACAGATGAAAACCAGAGGGCCTTTGGTGCAGCAAAAGAAAAAAAGATATTAACTGTCAAGTAGAGAGAGAGGGAGAACTAGTAGGTCAGCGAGAGAGGGAGAAGGTCCGGTTACCCACTGATGGTGCCGGGGGGAACTGCAGCTAGGGCAGCTGGCGGGGATGCTAGAGTCCTCCGGACTGAAGTGCCCCTTGCCTGGGGGTGAGGGCAGCTGCCTTTCACAGCAGTCCCCATGAAAATGTAAGGAGTCCATGTGCATCACTCCTAATTTGGCAGAGCTGGAATTCAGACTGCAGCGGGGCCACAGGCAGTGCCGAATGTCAGGGTGGGGGGAGTTCAGTCCCTCATTCTGGGGGGAAAAGCTGTGTTGTGGTTTGTCCCCAGACCAGGAGGCCACCAGCAGCCCCGAGGGCTTGCAGGTGCAGGTCACTCCATACAACTGTGGCTGGAAATCTGATATTGCAAAGGTGCCCACTGTGGACTGGTGGGAGCCAGAGGGAGCAGGAAAGCAGATGTTGGCCTGGACCTGGGTTTAGAGTTTTGCTGGGGGCACTTAGTGGGCGGACAGTGATGCAAGAGATGGAGGGACTGGAAGAGACTAAAGCAGAGAAGTAACCACAGGCTCCAGTAGGGGTGGAGGGAGAGGTGCGACCACCCACCCAGTGAGAGTGAGAACAGGGAAGCCTGAGTGTCTGGGAGGTGATGGGAGGAAGGAAAGGTGGAGTCTCTGTGGGGTTGATTGATGCTAAGGAACTGAGGGAATGAGAAAACTGGGCAGTAGTCACAAGCAGTCAGATGGTGTGGGGGTGCGTGAGGGGCATTTCAGCTGATGACCAGATCCAGGGTAAAGTCATGAGGGGGGATGGGTCACTGGAGCCAGGGAGGACACAGAATGACCTAGAGCCCAATGAAGAAAGCCAGGGCAAGAGTGAAACTCTGAGCACAGAAATGAATTTCAGACAGTTAACCCCTTGTCCAAGGCAACTCACACATGTAAAAGGAAATGAGGAAATGCCGCAGGGAATAGTGCTGACTAAGGAGTGGTGCTTCATTCTTGCCACTTCTGATTCTTCAAAATTAAATTTCAGTCATTGGCAGCATTTCCAACTCCAGAGTGTGCACTTTCCACAATCAATCTCCCTCCTCCCTCCTTCTCTCCCTCCCTCCATCTGTCCCATATTCTGTCCCCTCCCCTCCCCTGCTTTGCTGCTGTGCCTCCACTCCTCACTCCTGACCACCACCCAGGTGTCACTCCTGCTCTACGACTCCACCAGGATGAGGCAGCTTCTGTCCAAGGCTTGGTGATCGACGACGATGATGACGACGAATATCCCTGGAGACAGAACGCACACAAATGTTACATCCACCTCCTCCTCAGCCTCTTCCTCTGCCTCTGGTTCCTTCTGGGTAATTACTGGGTCTTTTCTGTTTGCCTGCCTGACTTCATTTCCCCTTTCCAGCAGCCTCAGGACTACTGTGACAAAACCCTGTACCTCTTTGCGGTCGGGTTCTCATGCCGGGCCATACCGTGCTGGCCTCGCTCCTGCTGTGCAGCGTGTGTGTCTATGTGTGGTCCAGGTGGAGACTCGCTGTCAGTGAAGACTGAGAATCACATCCCAAGCACACACGTACACATACACACATGCATACACACTCATGCACACACACACACACTCATGTACTAGCACATATGCACACACACACTTTTGTAGGAGAAGGGGTGCCGAAAAGGCAATAAAACCTTCCCTGCAGGCATTTAAGAAACCATCAAAGGGATTAAAGAAACTGTGTGCCTGGACCTGGGAAATGAGCTTTTGTGTTTTTTTAGAGTGAAATTTTGTTCTCATAAGAGTTTTCACAGGGATTCTTTTTGGAGGGGATGAGGTAAGGGAGGCAAAGCATGGGAGACCCTTTCAAAGCAGGGTGCGGCTCCGGGACTGTATGAGAGCGAGGCTTGTTGAGTCACTTGCTGCTGCTGTGTTGTCGCTCGGCCACAGCACTGGGAAGTCAGAAAGAGCAGAGACTTTCAAAGAAGACATAGCTTGGCTTTTCTTGATCTGGTGTCTTTTGTATGAAAAGGAGAAAGGTGCTCTTTTCATCTGCCTTTGGGAAACAAAGGAAACCCCATATCAGATCAGTTTGATTTAATAGGCAAGGCACCTCCAAGACAGCTGTAAAATTTGCCGAGGTCAAGATAGATTCTCCCTGGAGCCTCTGGTCTGTCCTGTTGGCCGGCATCTCGGAGAGTAGGGTTCCTTGCAGGGGGGTGCCCTGTGTGGTGCTGTGGTGTCTTCCCTTGGCCTCAAGTTGGCTTCTCTCCCTGTGTATCTGTGTGCATCTCTGGGGTTCGCTGATGGCATGAACCGTTGTTGTGTGTTGGGCCAGGTTGCATGAGCTGTTTTTGGTCTGCGAGTTTAAGCACAATACAGAAGCCATTCTATTCATGCCAGGCCTGGCTGTGGAAGTCTTCTGTCAACCCATTTGTCAGGATGTCCAGGATGACACCAGAGACC
Organism: Scalopus aquaticus; assembly: GCA_004024925.1. NCBI lineage: Eukaryota > Metazoa > Chordata > Mammalia > Eulipotyphla > Talpidae > Scalopus > Scalopus aquaticus. Next base: position 11,165 of record PVIJ01012936.1, on the reverse strand, counting down.
AGAAGCATTCCCTCCTGCTGCTCCTGTTGTGAGGTCAGTTCCTAGGAGCTGTGACACCATGTCAGCCCTCTCGGGGAGCCCCGTGCTTTAGAACTCTATATGTAGACTTGCCATGTGTATTTCTAGGGGTAGTGCTTAGCGGGGAGCTGGCACCTGTATAAGCATGCACAGCCGCTGTATTTTTCTGTTTGCTAAGCTGCTTTTTTTGTGCTTTATAATCAAACCAACACCTGAGTGGCCATCAGTGTCGGGTACTTCCCTTTATCAGAGTGTCATCTCAAACCACCATGCTCACTCCTCTCAATGACATTAAGGGCAAGGACTGTGGGTCCCCTGGAGAGTTCCCATTGAGTTTTCAAGCACTCCCCAGTCACCGGTCACCTAGAGTCAGAGGTCCCACACCCGCTTTTTTAACTCCCAGATAGGAAGGTGCAGGATGCGCCCTCTGCTGGGAAGGAGGGGGAATGCCCGTATTTGGCCCTGGCCCTTCTGGGCACTTTCTGGTTTCATTTTCAGTTGAACCAAGGAAGATCAGAAAGAGGGTACACATTAATTGGGGTGGTGGGGGTGGGGAAGAGGGTGTACAGTTTACTGATCCTACCTTCACTGTGATGCCATTTACATTGTGTCCCACGTTGTCCTGTCCGTGCTGCGGGCAGGGGAGAGGCTGTGGGCTCAGACACTGGGCAGGCATGGTGTTCCGCAGCAACCCCTGCCACTGCTTTCCCCAGGCGTGACTCATCGGTCACACCCTGTCACTGAGCTAATGTTTGGAGACCCGTGGACACAGCTGAACGCCAACAGAACCCATTTTAAGCTCAGTCCAGGCCATACACCAACCAGCACTGTCCCTTAACATCTCTAACATTGACTCCTGAGCAGGAGACTTGAAAAGAACGTCCATGCTCTAGCCTAAAAGTCAACCAAGCCTGTATGGACAGTCAGGAAAAAGTCAAACTCTGCATTCATGCAGAGTGGCCCGGCACCCCTCTAAAATGTCGGCTCCCTTGGGGCACAGGGACTGCCCCTGTGGCTCAGGCACATCTTAGAGCCAGGCATGGTGCGCAGCTTTGTGCCGTCCTGTTGGCTCAGGCCCTGGCTGTACATTGTGATGAGAATGACCCTGAGGTTGCATTCAGACTCAGCAAGAGCGAATGCTGGGATTGAAGAGCCAAGCCGGCGGCGGGAGCATGGGCAGGGAGGGGGCCATACAATCCCACAGAGGGTAACTCTGGGGCCATGGAGACTGAGCAAATACCAATATATCTAAGCACTGGCCTGGCCTCACGGTGACTCTAAGATGCTTTGCTGGTGGCCTCCTAAGCGGCTTATATCACGGAGTCTGGCCACAGAGGGGTAACTCCGTGAAGGGGAAGTGGCACATGATTTGCCTCTCTGCCCAGAACGAGCCTATCACTGACTGCTGCTCCTTTGCCGGCACCAAAGACCTGAGCCCAGGGGCCCACACTCTCCTCCCCAGTGCTCCTGAGCTTTAGTAAGGATGGAAGGGACTTGTGAAAATTGGAGGTATAAAAATGGCTATTAGCAGATGAGTGATATTGGTTAGAGCTTTGGGTCTGTCAGTAGCCAGATCACAGGTGTTGGGGATTCCCAGTTTCTGGTAGGCGGGAGTATCTCTGGAGTGTTGCAGAAATCTTTACCTCGGTGTAGACATGGTGGCTTATCAAAATGCCCATAAGAGCGGCAAATTATTTCCTTTCCCAGAAATGGCTCAGTGGAAGGTTTTATTTCCTTTTTTCCCCCTTGCTTCCTTTCTCTATTTATATTTATATCTTACTTCACGGCAAATTTGGAGGGTATTTAAATATGATATTTGACACAATCAAAGGAAAATACATAGTTTAAAAATAGATCTAGAAGAAAGGTTGTGATGATTGGACTGCAAGGTTCTCAGCATTTTTTTCCCCCTATACCAACACAGTAGATGCTCACCCAGAGGAAGTGGAAAGCATGTGCTCATTCTCTTACATGCCCCCAGCACCGTTGCAGTGGACATCCTCAGTCATAGGCCCTCAATAATTGCCAAGTCCTGGACTAAATTTTTGATTTTCAGTCTCTTTGCTATCAAAGCAGTAAGAAAAGGCAGACAATCAGTTATAAGGTGCATGTTTTCCATAAAGCCAAAATATATGCCCTTAGGGAGAAATTCGGGTGAAGTCTGAAAGAACATGTTTGTGTACATTAGCTCAGTGGGCGGCCTTTTCAGCGTGCTGTAGAAACGCTTTGAAAGAGAATCTGTTAGAGCTTCCCTCCATGGATGTGAGGATGTATAACAAGGCACTTCAGAAAAGGAGGTGTGGGCCAAGACAAATTGTCCATGACTGGGTTCTCTGAAGGTCTGACCTAATCCAGAGATGACATCTGGGCAGTCTGGGAAGTGATGGGTGGCCCGCCCTTTAAGTGATTCCTTGTTAGCATCATTCCCCTCCTCCGAGCTTTTGAGAGAAGATGAGCATAGGATGCTCCCATCGTAGTCACTGGCAGGCCATGGAGTGTAGACATGCTGCACTGAATTTAAGTGGGCTGCATCAACCTGTAGACTGAAAGCAGCTGGTGGAGATCAATCCAAACACTCAGCCATCCCTCTTCCATGGGAATGTTAGAATGTAATGAACACGGACACCTCTGAACTTCCTGGATGTTATGAAAACTCAAGGAGCAAATCCCATATAGCTGGGAGGGATAATCAATTGCTTCCATCTGAGAGAAGACTGCAGCAAAGATAAAGTATACATTGAAATCATTTATTTTTTGCCATAATCGGTATCATGCTAAAACCACCTTGTTCCTTTTCTGTGACTGAATCTGTAGAGATGGTGGTTGAAGGCAGTAAAGATGGGACCACTTCACTGGAGTCCAGTCACACCAGTGGCTGTCAAATCTCAGCGAACCATCAGAACTACCAAGGGTTTGTTTCAAATGCAGAATGCCCGCATTCTCTCTTCTTCTCTGACATTGGCTTGTGTTGGCTTCTTAGACTGACTCTGTTCCTCACCCTGACTTCTCAGGATCAAGTAATTCCTGGTCAAGGAACAAAAGCAGAGCTGTCTCATTCCTTATTGGGGTCTAGTGAAAACTGGTAATAAAATCAGGTCCAATTCCACAGGTCGACAATTGAGCAGAACCACACTGGGCCTGCAAGGAGAGTCTCCCATTAGACGGCGCCTATATTTGAGCTCTAGCGAGGCTGTGAGCATCCTGCCCTATCACTGCCATTTGGACATGCTTGTCTAGGAAATTATTTTTCTCTTTGTATGCTTCTGCACTAGTAGGTTGGCTCCATAGTAAATACGTGAAACCGTTGTTTGAAAAAATAAATAAGATACAGAATCCACCCCCAGAAATTATGATTCAGAGAACCACACTTGTGCCCGTAAGCCACAGAGGAAGCACAGACTAACCCAGGAGCATTCCCTCTTGTTTGAAACCATGAGGGCAATAATACATTATTTCCAGTACTTCATCCAGTATTCTATCTATGTTAGCATGAGAAAAGGCAAAAGTAGTCAGTAGCTTTCATTTTTTAATAATCAAATCTTGTGCTGCATCTTTGTGGGCATTTTTCATTGTTGATGAAATAAACTTGGTACAATTTATTCCTCAGAGTCTTCCCTGAATGCCCTGGGGGAGATAATCCTCCAGACCTTCGGAAGCGTCTCTGTTTTTTCTTTCATTGGGATTACCAAGGGTACAGATTTGTATGCAGAAGCCAACAATCATAGTGGATGGGAGGGGAGGGCTATGCTAGACAAATCTTGCTCCATAAAATTCATAATCCTCAGGTGGGTAGATGAGTGTGTGGCGAGATTTTAGAAAATGAATGAACAGAAAATCCTTCTTACTGACTACTGGTAATTTCTCTTTTTATGAGTTAGGAATTAGGAAGAATCAAATCTGTCTTTTTTGGAGCTCAAATTTCAATAGTTTGCTTCTCAGGTCAGCCTGGTCTCATAGCAGCCAAGTTAGCTAGGATAACTTGGGAGATAGTAGATTTTGCTATTGCTAGCAGAAGTGAACTAGAAGGTGGATCTTTTTCAACTACATCTGCTATTGTTTTCTCAAGAACATCTCCTTTGTTAGATCAGTAAGCTTTGAAAGTTTAAGCTTTCTTGCTGCATTACATGGAAGAAAGGCAGCACTTCAGAGGCAAAGAAAAGGCAACTTCGCTTTGCATGTGTGCACCATCCCAGGTGTGGCATCAGGGTCTACACACACGGCCGGTTCTAACGAGGCTCACAGGAAGGCTCATGACTCAAACTATCCCTCCATCCTGACTGCCTGATCCCATTGGTGAGGGTGGGGTCCCCTGCCCTACATAGTGTGATACGGTCTGACACACACGAGTGGACACTGAACAGATGAGACTGACAGCGGTTTATGAGTTGCTGATGCTGACAGCCCGGGGAGGCCACTCTTAGGGTCCCGTGGAGGGGGCGCCAGAAACAGAGTCAACAAGCAACGCTGAGAGGGCTCATGATGTGGTAATAAGAGGGTGGGGAAACCTCTGGTTCCTGTGGGGGACATGATCGGCTTGTTGAAATAATGTCATGTCATGGCAGAAAGATGAAAATGCATTAGGTTGAGGACTAGGTAGGGTGCTCTGTCTGACTGATGGGGACTACCAGGTGGGGAGTCTTTCTGCTGGCTGGGGTCCGGGGAGTGGACAACTGTTGAGAGCAAAGGGGCTCATGGTTAGGCCTGTGGGTCTCTGTGAAGCTCAAAGATGGCGAGTCAGCCCATGAAGTACGTTTTAGGCCTTACAATATAGCCCCCGAGATCAACCCTACCTTTATTTGGATATATTCCCTGCACTAGTGAGCCCTGGATTCAAATTTGACTTTGAACTTTCTCAACAACCAAAATGGAAAGGGCAATATAATCCATGCTAAGATATACATTGTCCATGACATTTCAGAACAAAAACCGAAAAAGCCCCCTCCACAAGGATCATCCTGGGTTAGAACAACTGCTGTCTCCTTCCTGAGCAGCGCCCTGCTCCGCTGCTCAGAGTTTTTTCAGCATCCTGATCATTTCTCCACAATTGTAAAAATCTTGCAGACTTGATTGGATTCTTCCAAGCCATTCTTTTGTTTAATCTTATTTTTGCATTTGAATACTTCAAGCTCTAAAATGTCCTATAGCCTGTACTTTTCCATGACCAAAAAAAAAAGTAAGCAAGCAAGAAAGGGCATTTCACAAATCAATTTACAGTTGACAAGTTTGCTTATCAGGGAGCTAGTTCCAGTTCAGTCTCCAGTTCACTGGGGGAACGGGTTGCAGCCTAGATTCCTGTGGGATCCTTTTGTTGGCCCAGGGGGTCCACCGCCAGCTGCAGCAGGTGTAGAAGCAAATGGCTCACACCTGCAGCCTTTCCACAAGGCCCTCCCTTGGGTGGCTGGAGCCCGTTTGCGATGAGGTGCGTGTAAGTTGCCGCTCCTCACTCCATGCACCAGTCATTCAGAGCTAAGACCTGAGGGGTGAGAAGGAGGGACCAGAGGGAGAAAAAGCCCAATTCCCTAGCTTCAGAGCAGGCCAAACTTCGTTGTCATTTATGCCCAGGATTCTGACCAGAAGCTGCATCCCTTTCCTAGCTTCTTCCTTTCCTAGCTTCTCCCTTTTCCAGTCCCTTTTCTTTCACTGCATTTGGGCTTCTCCTGAGACTAGGCCTTCAATAAATTATATGAAGCTGTTCTTGGGCCTCTGCCTCCAGGGAACCTGACCTAGGGTTATTTCTTCATAGCTGGAAGTAGCAGAAAAATCAATACTATAGTCCCATTTGTAAGCCCCCTCCTTTTTCCTAAAATGACAATTTTGAAACTTTGTTTTTAGTATAAAAGTAATACATGCTTATGACTAAAAACTCAATTAATGGCATAGGATATAAAGTAAAACATAAAAGATTCAACCTATACCCTAACTCCCAGCCCCACTCACCCAAAAGGTAACCAAGTGTTCCTTTTTTAGTATCCTTTCGTGTCTACATATACCAAGCACATACACACACACACACACACAAAAAAAAAAAAAAAAAACGTAAATTATATCAGGTTGTTCATATTAGCCGGAAATCTGTTTTGTTTTGTTTTGTTTTCACTTCATATGTCATGAAATCCCTTCTATTATCAGTACAACGAGGTCTTCTTCACAAATGCCCACTGCTCATATGACACATCCACATAGGCACATTCTCTGTAACAGGCCTGGTCTGTTATTTTTCCCTATCAGAATGAAAAAAACAAACAGTAATGTGAAATTTTATTTTGCCAAGTGAATAACTGAGAGCTCAGTTTGAGAAAATAGTTATTTAGCACTTCATATGCCTAATGAAATGAGCCTGGCAACCCAAAACTCCCTATGAAATTAGTCACAAAACCTTTCTTTAAGGCCATGTTATGTACCTGTGGGAAACTCAATGGTCCCAACAATGGATTAAGTTTCCTGATAACAGTATTTAACTAGGTCTGATTAGGTTCTCGGTCACCCATAGCCACAAAACTACACGCCTAGGAGCCAAGGTTCCTCTCAGTATCTCATGCGTGAGAGTGCGTGTATGTAATTAAGATACAGTAGGCAATGAATACAAGATGTAGACAGCGGCTGGATGTCACAGAAATTACAAAATTTATTTTAAAATATGTAACAAAAAATAATGTATCATCTCACCCCTGTTAGGAAAGATGGTATAAAACAATGGCACAACAGCAAAAAACCAAAATAACAAGTGTTGTTGAGGATGTGGAGAAATTGGAGCCCTTGTGCTCTTTCGGAGGGCATATAATATGGTGATGCTGCTATGGGAAACAGTATGGAGTGTCCTTAAAATAATTAAAAACACGGCCTCCCTGGTGGTGCAACAGGTTAAGTGCAGCACTATTGTTATATGGCAGCCCTGATATAAAATGTGGTGCCTGACCATGGGTCCTCACCCGTGTGCTTAAAAGGGACTTATCATAAGAGTCAATTGCAGGCACACACAATAAGATTAATAAGGGGTTTATTTACAAAAGGAGGGGAAACAAAAAGACAACTCAAGAAGAAAAATAGAATAAATTGGTGAATGCGTCCTACCAGTTCTGCTGAGCTATAATCTCAATGGCACACCAAAACTCCGTAAATAGCCAAGAGCGAGAGAGAGCCCAAAACCCACATGTCTGGTTAAATACCCAAACACCGCTGCTTAACTCCACCCTCAGTCCTCAGCATCCTCCCTTCGGTGATGATGGCATTATGGGATTTGTAGTCCTAGGTGTCTTGGATCTCTCTGACTTGAGGTGGGGGTGGGGTCCTGGGACACTCCTCTTTCCTGAGGACCACCCTCTTACACTATGAAGCTATCAGCAGTCACTGCGGCATGAGTTAGATACCCAGCCAGGGAGATTCCCACATGGCACAGCAGACCTCACCTGCCTGTTCTGCTCCCCACTTTGTCTCTGGGGAATCCTCTCACTACCCCACGCCTCTGGCCTACACCCCAGTTCTTGTATGCATAAATAAATCTTTTTTTAAAAGATGGTAAATTTTATGGATGTGCTTTTTACCATGAAAAAAAATAAAAGAATGTATTCTTAGTCTTTCCAAACCTCCCCAGATGATGGGATAACCAGTGTGGAAAAGCTGGAAAAGTGGGATCATGAGATCTTTCCATGCACAAAAAAGACCATAAATGCTAAAACCAGCCTCATTCTTAGCTAGTGCTCTTCTTGACCAGCTCTCAGTCTCTGGCAACAAAATAAACAAAATAAGATACTCAGTCAATGCAGAGCCCAATGAACCAAAAAGGGGGAGGGCATAAGTACCCAGAAGTTTCCAGCCCCACGGACAATTATAAAAGAAAAAACTAAAAAGCCACCACAAAAGCATCCATCCTAGACAGAAAAGGGGTCAAGTGTGTGGAGTCTGGTTGGACTGTCAGGTTGGAATCCTGGCTCTGCTACTTTCTAGATTCATGTGATCATGGACTGAAATTCTTTGTGCCTGTTCCCTCATTTAAATGAACGTAGAACTGTGCTTGGCACACAGCAAGTGGAGCACATACATATTGTCTAAATAAGACAAAAGGACCTTTCATTCATCCTCACTACTATGCTGAGAGGACTGGACTTCTATGCTGCTGTGTAGTGGGGAAACTGAGGCTCAGAGAAGTGGAGTGACTCCTCTGAAGGGGTGAGAGCTAAGTGCAGGTCTTCTTGCCATTCTGCATCCATCTCCCCCTCTCTGCCTCTTGAGAAACAATAGTGGGAACCAGGCAGGAGGGGGTGTTGGTGCAGACGCCCCATAATCACCATCCCGAGCAACCTACAGCCTGACATTCTCCTACCACTTTTGCACTAAGAACAGAACCTGCTTACCTTAGTAAGCCCTAGAAACAGTCTGTGTGCAAGTTTCAGACCAACACAGACCCCATTTGTGAGGAGTCATTTCCCTCGTCAACTTGGTTTCATGGAGACTAACCCACCGAGTGTCCTGACTGCACCACGCTTCTCCAGATCACTACCAGTGTGTTAGTACTTGACAGGTAGACAAGGCTAGTGAAAGGTGATTTAAGGGGGGCGGGGGATAGAAAAGGGAAAGAAAATGGACCATGGTGTGGTTTCCATTTAAGTGATGCATGCTCATCATACAAAATTCAGAGGCACCAAAGGTTATTCAGTGTAAGCTGAGTCTCCCCCACTCCTGCTCCCCACTATCAAAGCTCTTGCGAGAGACCCTCCCCCATTCCATGATTAGTTCATTGTGAAAAAAAGGAAACCCTTAAAGCAAATGGATTTGCTCTTCAGGGATTTGGTTCAGATGGGAGACAGACCTGAGGTGAGCTAACCTAAAAGCTGGTGCACATCTCGGATGTGGGGAGGCAACCAGAAAGGTGCTTCTAAATGGGGCCCTCCTCCTGGGTGACTGTGGGAGGGTCGTTGTCTGCCATGTCTTCCCTGGGCTGCTTCTCTTCTCCATTAGTGTGAACCCCAGAAAACAGTTGCTTTGGGTTTCTTTACAAGCCTTTTGTGAATCAAGCTGGAAGCCTCGACCCCCTTCTTGTCCTTACAGAAGACGGCAGTTCCTTCATCTGTGTATAGACAAGGTCAGGACCTGTGCATGATCTATACTGAGGAATAACAAGGATCAGCATCCAAGTGCTTCCCCACCCTCAGCCTCATCCTCCCTTTCTCTTCCTTTCCCTTCACTTTCATTTCTATTCCCCACCCTCAAGAGCACACTAAACATGTACAATGAGCGATGCCTGGACTTTCAATGGATTTATGATTTATGGTTATTCATCTTATTATCTAAGTGGCTTTGCCAGGTAAAATATTAAGGCACCACTGCCATTATAACCTTGTCTTCCATGATCTCATTGGCAGCTGGTGTTGCCATGACAACTGGGCTGGAGAAACTGGTACAGAGCTTCGGTGGAAGATGATGAGAACACTGGTGTGTGTGTGTGTGTGTGTGTGTGTGTGTGTGTGAGAGAGAGAGAGAGAGAGAGAGAGAGTACGTGCAGAGTTCCCATCATGTGTCTGTTGCGCAAGAAGCCATGAATTTCTTAGTCCACACCTTCTGCTTCTCCTTCCAATTTGGTCATATTAGCTGCAGGGCTTTAAATCAATTGCACGGAAGCTTTGAAGGGTGATTTCATTGTGTGTTTTTTTGAGTGGCAAATTGGAACCAGGGACACATAAGAAATATTTTAGAGATAGAAAACCTGAGTGAAATGAAGCAAGTACACCCACTTGATGGCGGTTTTAAAAGCACCTTAGACCTAACTTATTTATCATCTTTCTGTAATTCCCTTCTTACTAGTTACAGAAAGTCAGAGCTGGAAGGAGCCTCATCCTCTTCTTGTTTAGATGAGAAGACTGAACGGGAAAGTGGAGGAATTGGGAAGAGGTAAAAGCATACACACTTTTCAGTTAAATATAAGGTAGGAGGATCTATGTAAATCATGGTGAGTGTAGTTGGTAACACTGTGTTATATAATTGAAAATTGCTAAGAGAGTAAAACAAAGACTAACCAAAAAATTAATAAATAAACCTGTGGGGCAGTGTATGTGTAATTTACTAGATGCTGGGCATCTTTTCGCAATGCACAGTCGACCCTTCATATCCATATCCCCAGATTCAATCTCAGATCCCAAATACATATGATATGTGCAGTTAGGCCTATGGTGGTTGCATCTGTACGTGTACAGCCTTTTTTCTTGTCATTTCCTGAACAACACAGTATAACTATTTACACACCATTTGCATTGCATTAGCTTTTATAAATCTAGAGACCATGTAAAAGTGCAGGAACATGTGCACAGGTTATAAGCAAATACCACCCCATTTTATATAAGGGACTTGAGCATCTGTGGATTTTGGTATCTGGGGGTCCTGGAACCAATCCTTCCCACATTGAGGGATGACTGTGTACATTTATCAAATCACTATGATACAGACTCTAAATATCTTACAATTTTATTTGTCAGTTATACCTCAATAAAGCTGAGGCAAAGAGGCCTGAGAGGCCAAGTGACTAGCCCTCATACAGCATGGCACATGAGTGTGTGTGAGCTCTGGAGTCACACTTCCTGGCCTCAAATCAAGGCTCCACTGTTTTCAGTGACTTCAGCCAAGGTACTTAACCATGTAAGTCTCAGTTTGCTCATCTTTAAAACATGCACAAGAGCGAGAGCAACCGTACAGGTTACTGCAAGGAGGAAGTGAGATAATCTGCAAGGCTTGCTACATATTAAACCCTTAATAAATTTTTTCGGTATTATCCCAGGTCACACTGGGAATCAACAGCAGAAATAGGACTGAAATCCAGCTGAGCCAACTTCTACTTAAATGGGAAGTAGAACCCTTATTAACCCTGCCCTTTGTTTCTTTTTATGTGTGTGTTAATTGTTTTCCAGAGCAAAGTGGAAACCACCATTGATACCAGTATTCTTAAAACCTCCTATGATCCGAAATAAGCCAGAAAGAAAGAGAAAAATATCGAATGGTTTCACTTATAACAGGACTATAGGGAGGCCGGGTGGGAGAGAGACAATCAGTGGGGGGGGAGGGGGGGAGGAAGGAGCCGGAGGGAGGGAAGGGAAAGGGCACAAAATGGAATAGAAAAGAACACAAGGGACCATGGAGATGGATCACGGGTGAATTGGTGG